>JAQNDB010000338.1:0-94991 GCA_029204045.2 Tillandsia leiboldiana
ACGCCTCTAGGGCGCCAAGCCTTTACCGCGATCCTCTCCGGGAGTACCTGTACTCGGGGCCCTTTAAAGAATAGTGGCGTGAGAACCTATGTCCATAGTTCCCATTGGGTTCTGCCACCGACTGTCACGCCCCGGGGGTTTGTTTTAGCGGAAACGGTTCACAAAAGTCGAACATTTGACGTAAAAAAAAATTTTGATAACCCCCTTCCCCCAGCGCATGCCCAACCCGCCGCATATACAGACTCTCTCTGCAAACGGACAGAGTCTCCTCTGTATATGCACGGCGTAGCGTTTAGTACAGGTTCCAACACAATCAACTATTCAATCACAACAGTCCCTAACATACAACTAGTACCATAATTTATTAAAACACATGGCCGATCAATTTGAAAGGATAAATCCACAGTCGTTGAAAAAGCGCCTACCCAGCACTCAAATTTTGAAAACGCGTTTCGAAACCAGCATAAATCGACAGGGTTTTGAAAACAGTGCCCACACGACACTCGAGTTTTGAAATTCATTTTCGCAATCCATAAATCCACAGGGTTTTGAAATCAGTGCCCACACGACACTTAAATTTTAAAACGGTTTTCGCAATCTTTTCTTTGGTTTTGCTTTTTCTTTCCAAACGCCAACAGAAATAAAAGGAAGAATAAATGCATAAGAGGACAACTAAATGTAACCATACCGACATCCACGCCGACCCCACGAGGGTATCGAGAACCTCACAAATAACTACAAAGTAAATGAAATGTAAAGGTGAAAGAGGAAATACAGTCCAGGATCCCCAGCGACCGGAAGCTCCTGCCCCGTCCTCACCGTCGCCTACCTCTCCCTCGTCTGGACCCTGTCACCAAGTGGGAAGTCAGTAACGAATGATAGTAGAGCAGGAAAAGTAGTAAAACAAACCGTAAAGTCAACCGGAGCAACCACCCCCTCAAAAGGGAAAAGACAACCTGTACCCCTGTTCCTGCAATACCCGCCACGTCGGACAACTACACCGACGGCCGTACCACTACACCGACGGCCGTACCGTACCTGCAATACCCGACCACGTCGGACAACTAAACCGACGGGTCGCACCGCTCGCACCTCGGTGCCTCAAACCCCACAACTACATAAGGGCCCCACTACGTCACCTCGTGGGTATACACGGGTCAATAGACCGCTTTTCCAGAAAAGCGCACCCTTGCGGTGGCCAAACCGCGGGTGCGCGTGCTGCAGCCTCGAGCCAAGTAACCAACAGTAACCACTATCAAGTTAGCATCATAATATAATAACAAGAGAAGGATGTCTAACTACTATCGCGTTATAAAAGTCATGCAGGTTCACGAGTAGAATTGTACCGCTACCAGTTAGTCACATAAAGTAAAGATTTAAGGGTAAGACGACCGCCGAAATTCGGCACTAAAATCAAGTAAAAACCCACCTGTCACTAGTAGCATTCCACGCTCGACTCCCCGCGTCCCGGCGTGCTCCCCGATGCTGCAAAACGGATTCCCCAGGCAGGGAGGTCAAGACCCAATAAACGCAAATCGAAGAAGAGCCCCAACCCCAGCTGGCTCTTGACGGCAGCGACCAAACCCCCGCTCCGCCGTGCTACCCGCGCGGCGCCTCGCACGGTGCCCAGCCCGCGCGGTGCACCGCCTGCATGCGGGGCTGCCCCGCGCGGCTCCCCGCACGTGGGTGGCCCCGCGCGGCGCCGCCGCATGCTCGGGCTGCCCCGGGCGGCACCCTGCATGAGGTGGCCCCGCGCGGCGCCCCCGCATGCGCGGGCTGCCCCGCGCGGCGCCCCCCGCGCATGCGCGGGCTGCCCGCGCGGCGCCCCGCATGCGGGCGCCCCGCGCGCGGCGCCCCCGCATGCGGGCGCCCCACGCGGCGGCCCCTGCATGCGGGCCCCCGCGCGGCGCCCCCGCATGCGGGCGGCCCCGCGCGGCGCCCCCGCATGCGGGCGCCTCGCTCGGGGGAGCTGCCTGCAGGCACGGGCAGCCCCGCGCGGCGTCAAGCTCGCGCGGGTGCCCTGCCGACGGGTGGCTCGCCCCATCCCGCTACTCCACCTCCGACGAATCCAAGAAAAACCCTCCCCCCCCCGATTCGCAACAAGAAACGACAAGGAAACGAAAGCACGACTCACCTTGTTTTCGTCGGCACCGGGCGAAGGAGAGGGATCGTCCTCTTCGCGTTCGTCGGATCTTGCGGGGAGGCGATCAATCTCCTCCTTCTCCTCGTCAAGATTCCGGCTCTCGCGTCGCCTCGATAGAGGTGGGAAGAAGTTCGGGGTTCTCACGCGTATGAATGGGGGAAAAGAAAGGAACGGGGAACCCTAGTTTTCCCCCTTGGAGTTTAAATCGGTTGTTTGGGTGCTGTCGACGGGGATTTGGATCCTCATGTTGGGTTATATGTAATATAGATCTAAATAGGGGAAGAAACACCTAGAGGGGGGTGAATAGGTGTAAACGTATAAACACTCAAAAATCGTTGCGATAAAAACCCAATGCGGAAATAAAAATAACACGCAAGATTTTTACGTGGAAAACTCCAAACCGGAGTAAAAAACCACGGGACCGATAACACGGCAGAAATCCACTAGAATTAAAACACGTACAAGGTGATTTACCGTACACACTTACGACTCAACCTTTTCCATACGCTCCTAGAGGATCTTCTCCGCTCGCTCCACGACGCTTCTCGAATCCACGATCTGCGCCCAACGCCGAATCCACGGCGTCCAACGTCGAATCCACGACGTCCGACCGAATCCACGGTCTTCACCCAATAGCACCCTTCGAATCCACGAACGTGCCTCGCTCCGAATCCACGAGAGCGGTTGAACCTTGAATCCACAAGGACACGCGAATCCACGCGCCGATTTTGGGGAAATCGTTGTTTTTGGGTGGTGATGATCCGCCGAATACTTAGATCAAAGATAGATCGGAAATACCATCTAAGTATTCATTAGTTTGATTCAACTCAAGATGTGAGTATGAAAACCTAGAATCAAACTAATCAATATAGATGAAGAAACATAGAGTATTCTCTAATGATTTCCTTTCTTCTCTATATGTGGATCTAGGCCGTATAAAATGATATATGAATATGACGGCTATTTTTTCGGCTATTTGGATTACCCTAGAAAAAGAGTCATAGGGTCTATTTATAGGTTAGAAACATTTGGAAGGAGATAAGAATCAAAAACCTAACATTTCTGGAATTTTTACGGACGGCGATCCGGATCGGATTTGGGCGATCCGGATTGCAGTAGCAAGAAAGACGGTTTCCAGAAAAACAATCGTTCGGGATCCGGATCGGAATGCCTGATCCGGATCGTTCATACAATTCAGAAAACTCAACGTTCGGGATCCGGATCGTGAGATGCTGCGATCCGGATTGAAGTAATGTATGAAACAACAACCTTCGGGATCCGGATGCTGGCTCTGATCCGGATCCTGAACATGTCCGAACACCAGTTTTTGATTTTTATGCAATTAAAAATCTTCCAGTGTTTCTACACTACAAGAAGTATTCGGATCACCAATAATCTTTAGTTAAACATACCTGATCCTTTTGAATTCTTCTTTCTTGAGATTGAGTTAAATGATCCAACTTTCTTCACCTTCAATCTTCAAGACTTGAACCTTTCACGAAACTACGCCAACTCAAATTCCGTAACAATCTCCCCCTTTGGCGGTTTCGTGACAAAACACAGATCCACTAAAGAAAATTCAAAAAGATATTTTTGTTGCTATCACCATACCAACAAAAATTTATAATGGAGATCCAAAAATTTAAAAATATGAGATAAACTCCTAAAACAGACGCTAAGACATAGACATCTGTACTCTCTGCACAAAGAAATCATTCTTGACAAAAAGAGATCGTAGATACCTCAAGAATATTTAGCATTCAAAACCTAACAGAGATAGAGTGTATGCTCACCATGACATTGAGTAAAGCAGATAGGTAATAAGATCACAATCACACATTGACATATCTTCTAAGCAATAAAATTCCAAATGTCATAACTTTGCTTTGTTAGTAATCACAACTTGTTAGTAATAATACATGTCCAAATAGTTAGTCGAATAGTTAGTAGGAACATGCAACAACTCACAAGATAAAAACCAAAGTTGTGATACTTACCCTTTACCAAAGTCAAAGTTGAAGTGATACTTACCTTGATGTTCTTACCTTGATGTTCACACATTCACATCATCATTGTTCAATCACTGTTCAAGTTCTCTCTAAACTCTCTCCCCCTTTTTGTCACAAACAAAGCCAAAATTACAGAAATGGAGAGAATGGTTAACAATTCAAGTTTGAGAACTAAAAACTAAAACTAAAACTTAAAGACCTGCACAAAGGAAGGATTAAACATATGCATAATAAACAAAAATTGGAAGGATATGGATTATTCAGATTCATCGGAACTGATACAGCCGAGAATTTGAAAGATTTTCTTTAATCGCTTGTTCATTGATGATTGATTCTTATTTACCTTCTTTATTTCTTCCTTTACCTCAATTAGTTCATTTGATATACGTTCTTGCTCGTTGGAGAGCCTTTGCTGTTCTTTATAGATTGAGGTAACAGATGCATCATCATCAGAAGTTGATTGAGGTGCTTGTTGTGCTGGATGTGCTGGTTGTACTGGAGGAGTTGCTGCCGGTGCAGAGGTTGTCGCTTGTTGTTGTTGTGCTCGTTGCCGGTGAGGAGGTATTATGGGTTCATCTGGCTTCGTCGAGAGAGACTTTACAATTGTTGTTTCATTGATCGTTCCTAGACTGTGCATATAGGAACTTGCATTTGTGTCAGCTTTAAATTTGCGAAGAATGCGCATGATGATCATTGGATAAGGTAGTCTCTCTGAAGGATGAGCATGCTCCACATATCGCGCCATCTTTGTCCAGATGACGTAAGGAATGTTTAAGTTAGCTCCCATTGCTGCTGTGGGATTTCCAAGTAGATAAAGGAATATCATTCTTTCCCACCGAAGAACCTTTGTGTTCATGTTAGGAATGACATTATAACAAACAATTAAGTTTAAAAAGCGGTACTTCTGGTCGTAGTTCTTTCGAGAAAACGGAGTTTCCTGTCGACCGAGTATCTGGAAGACAGATTGCATCAACTACCACTCTCCAGGAGTAGGTGTTGAAGACTTGATTCTTCAGGTAATGAGTGCCTTCGGCTCGGGCGTCCATCCCTAATACCTCTCCAATCAGTTGGGGCGTCACTTTGATCTTAACATTCTTGACCAATGTTTGAAAGTCTCGGCGTCCGCTCTCCTGATCAACTAGATAGCAAGCATTCTGATAAAACATTCTCACTGAGTGCAGACAATACCCAGTGGTCTCCGGGAAGTCGCAAATGGGAGCAAGACCTATCTGGTCAAACAAGGTCCCAAATGGCCGAGAACGCTCCTTTAAGGCTTTTACATCAACATGCCTTTCTCCAATGCATTCCCTGTTTTCAAATTCCTTTATTCTAGCCGAGCTGACAAAGTCTTGTGAAGGTGCTTGGCTATCAACTAGTTGCTCAATGGAGATTCCTCGAGCACTTCCTCTTTTGCGAGCAACACTTTTTCTTCTTGTCTTCCCAAAAGTTTCTTCCATTGGAGCTTTGCCTTTTTCAGCAGCAGTAGGCGGAGTCTTATCCTTTGATGTCTCCGCACGGGCTTTTCCTTTCGAAGCAGTAGAAACAATCGTTGCTTCAACTTGCAGTTCATCCCAATCAATTGATTCCGTTTTAGATTCTGTATCGGAATCATCTTTAGCTTTCTTCGCTTTCTTAGCCTTCTTAGCCTTCTTGGGCTTGACAGTGTCCTTGGTATGTACCATGGCAGCAAGTAGGAAAATAATCCAAGTGATCACCATTTTGATTGCTAGTGAAAAATGTATCCTGTGAAGACCAACTCAAGAACACATGAGAAATTGTTAATTTTCAAAGATTTGAAAAATTGTACCCAAACAATCATAATCATGTAGAGAGACTAAGAATCAAATTAGTTTTGCAAAAGGACTTTTAAAAATAGATCAATTGCATGATTTTCGAAAATCTTTATTATATGCCCTAAAATCGAAATTTTAGAAATCGAGTCCTAAAAATCCGTTAATCAGGAGAATACCTAGCATATAATCAAAACTAATCTACCCAGAGTTCTTATTTCAAAAGAAATTTGATCAAAAACCATCCACAAACGAAATCGATCCAAGAAATTCATCACGTTTTGAGGAGGAAAAACAAGAACGGTGAAAAACCGAGATTTGATCAACAAAACTTACTTGTATTCGAAGAACTTGAGTTTGGAAAGCTCCAAGGTGCAAAAGTTCTAGAGAGAGAGGCTCTAGAGATTTGAGAACAAAAGATTAAGGTAAAAGAAATCAAAACCCTCTTGTTCTTATTAAAACCCTAGCCGTGATCCGGATCGGATCGAGATTTCGATCCGGATCGGCCAGCCGCAGGAAGAAGCCTGCGTTCGGGATCCGGATCAGCTTGCCCGATCCGGATCGGCTCCAACTTTTAATCAGAAAAATTTAGGAAAAATTCATAAGATCCAGAAAAAGTATGTAAGCACAATCGTGTATCAACTTTAAACAAAAATCATCGTTTCATACAACGAGAATTAGATTATGCCAAATCTATCAATAATATCCAAAATGAAACGAGAATTTACAAAAATTAAATCCCTTAAAGTTGAACACCTTCAATTACATCTAACTTGATCCTATGAGTAATGCCTTTATCAAATCATCAATTCAGTAAAGAAAATAAAATACAAAGATCAATAGATGTTTGAAATCCCAAATATGGTAGATAATTTATCTAGACAATCTGTTGAAGAGAGTGGCTCTTTGAGCTTCTTTCTTTAAAATCCCACCTTATACCAACCTTGAAATTTGACGGAGTCAAGTATTTCAACATGCATTTACTTAATCAAAAAATTGAACAACCATGCTTGGTATACATGTGGTAGCTGCACACAATACTCGAACGACCGAGGTGGTAGCTCTTTCCTCCATGTGGTGGTAGTTTTCACACTCCTCATTGGGATGTAACTCTTTCCACATCTTTTGAGCATTTTACATTTCTTTGACTCCCCTCAATTGGCTATCAATTATTTAAGATATAAAGTATTCAACCAAAAATTGATCTCGATTTCATACTCGACTAAGCAGTCAAATAAGATAATGACTATACCAAGAGATCATTGAGAGAGAAATTGACTTTGATCACCAAGAAGATGATTTAATTTACATAAATGATCATTGCAACAGTGAAATATTATGATGGCAAAAGCATAATAAATTTCTAAATGTGCGAAAAGATGCAATTAAAGTCAATTATGATCTATGCTCAATTAATGTCCTATGTACAAACATAGATAATGAACAAAACAAAACAAAAACAAAACCTATCCTAAGCAAAGATTTCAAAAAGAAGTTTATTTCAAGGAAAGCATTCCAATTGCTTTTCGCAAATGAATAAAACGTTTTTGATCCAAAGGTTTTGTTAAAATGTCAGCTAATTGATCCTCAGTTGAAATATACGAAAGTTGAAGAGTATTTGATTCAACTAGCTCTCTAAGAAAATGATATCTAAGTTCAATATGTTTTGTTCTAGAGTGCAACACAGGGTTTTTAGAAATGTTAATAGCACTTGTGTTGTCACAAAGAATTGTTACCGAAGATGCTGAAATCCGGTAGTCGCTCAATACGCTTTTCATCCAAATGAGTTGAGTTGAACAACTTCCAGCTGAAATGTATTCCGCTTCGGCAGTCGAGAGTGCTATGCAATTCTGCTTTTTACTGTGCCATGCAACAAGGCAATGGCCAAGATAGAAGCATGCACCACTCGTGCTTTTCCGATCATCCACTGATCCTGCCCAATCGGCATCTGAGTATCCAACAATATCCAAACTTGTTCCCATAGGATACCAAATTCCGAAATTTATGGTTCCTTTAATGTACCGGATGATCCTTTTCACCGCTTTCAGGTGAACCTCCTTTGGTGCTGATTGATATCTCGCGCAAATCCCAACACTAAAGGATATATCCGGGCGACTAGCCGTGAGGTAAAGTAGACTTCCAATCATACTTCGATACAGTTTCTCGTCTACATTCTCACTTTGTGAATCACTTCCAAGTCCCTTGTGGCTAGTTCCCATTGGAGTCGGAAAATCCTTCGAATTTTTAAGATCAAACTTTTTTAACCAACTCCATTGCATACTTGGATTGACTCAAGTGAATACCTTCATCATTTTGTTTAATTTGCAATCCAAGGAAATAAGTCAATTCGCCCATCATGGACATCTCAAATTCGCTTTCCATGGTTTCAGCGAATTTAGAAGCATCATTATCCTTTGTTGCTCCAAAAACAATGTCATCGACATAGATTTGTGCGACAATGAAGTTATTTTGATAATGCTTCACAAAGAGAGTCCTGTCAGCTCCCCCTCGAGTATAGCCCTTCTCCAAAAGGTGCTTTGTCAACCATTCGTACCATGCTCGCGGTGCTTGTTTCAGACCGTAAAGAGCCTTTTTCAAACGAAAAACATGGTTAGGTTGTTTATGGTCTACAAAACCTTTCAGTTGAGCCACATAAACTTCCTCATTTAAAAACCCATTTAGAAACGCGCTCTTAACGTCCATTTGAAATAATTTGATTTTAAAATGACAAGCAATAGCAAACAGTATACGAATGGACTCGAGTCTAGCTACAGGGGCGAATGTTTCATCAAAGTCTATACCTTCTACTTGAGAGTAGCCTTGAGCAACTAATCATGCCTTGTTCCTGATGATAGTACCATCCTCATTTTTCTTGTTCTTGAAAATCCATTTGGTACCTATCACATTATGTTGCTTTGGAGGCTTCGTTAATTCCCAGACTTTGTTTCGCTCAAATTGATGGAGCTCTTCCTGCATTGCTTTAATCCAGTAGTCATCCTGAAGAGCTTCATCTATGTTCTTTGGTTCGATTAAAGATACGTAGCAAGCGAATCCACAAACCAACTGCCTCCGAGTTCTAACTCCTTCTTGTGGATCTCCAATGATATTCGATTCCGGATGATCCTTGGAGATTCGTAGCGTTTGTTGAAACGGAGTACTCGGAGGTATATGAGGTGATTCCTGCACATCAGATAAACTTGAAGAACCATTAGATGCATCATTAATATTGGAAGTATTATTATGAGAAGATGCAATAGCAGGTGAATCATCATCTAGAGAGATATCGAGGGTAGATTTTTCAGATGCAAAGTGAAAAGCTTCATCTACTTTAACATTTATAGATTCTACAATCGTTTTAGATTCGATGTTAAATACTCGATATGCTCTGCTATTTGTAGAATAACCCAAAAAGATCCCTTCGTCACTTCGAGAGTCAAACTTTCCAAGATTTTCACGGTCACGTAAAATGTAACATCGACTCCCGAAGATACGAAAGTATTTGATATCCGGTTTTCTACTAAACCACAGCTCATATGGTGTATTTAAAGTTCCTGGGCGCAAATACACTCGATTAATGACATAGACAGCGGTGTTCACAGCTTCAGCCCAAAAATGTAGCGGTAAATTCCGGCTATGAAGCATCACACGCGCCATCTCTTGAACAACCCTGTTTTTGCGCTCAACAACACCATTCTGCTGAGAATTCATGTTTTATGCCGTTGGAAGTGCAAAAATCAATGAATTTGGAATTTATGAATTCTCCACCTCTATCACTCCTAACACGAATGATCTTTTCATTCTTTTCAATCATAATACGATGGCAAATCTCATGAAAAGAATCAAACGTATCAGCTTTCTCTTTTAAAAATGCTACCCAAGAATATCGAGAGAAATCATCAATCACCAAGAAAATATACCATTTACCTCCCAAAGATGGTTGACGAGTTGGCCCCATTAAATCCATGTGTAAAAGTTCCAAAGGCCGTTTGGTACCAACGTGGTTCAAGTTCTTGTGTGCAGTCCTGGACTGTTTTCCCTTTTGGCAACCACCACACACAATGTTTTGTTTAAATAAAAGTTTTGGAACCCCCTTGACCACGTCCTTGTTTGAAATTCTACCAAGTTCCTTAAAATTTATGTGACCTAGCCTTTCATGCCAAAGAGTTTCATTATCTAAAGAAACTAGGTTACATTTTTCAGAAAATTTATTAGGAACAACATAACAATTGTTTTCAGATCTAACCCCTTTCAAAAAGAATACATGGTCCATATCAGTTACAACACATTCAACAGATGAAAAGTTAACTGAAAAACCATTGTCGCAAAGTTGACTTATGCTGATGAGGTTAGTCTTAAGGCCATCAACAAATAACACATTATTTAGAACCGGGCCATCTGGAATAGCTACTGTTCCTTTTCCAACAATTTTGGAAGATCGACCGTCTCCGAAAACAACGAGTCCTCCGGAGATTTTCTCAAGATTTTGAAAACTATTTTTGTCACCGGTCATGTGATGGGAACACCCGCTATCCAGATACCAAGACGAACTATCATATGCATGCAAGGAAACATTGGTGACAAGACAAGGAAAGATTTCACCTTTGCGCACCCAAACCTTTTTGGAATGCATCGGTAATGGTAGTGAAGTTAAATGCCTAGGTGAAAGCGTCTTGTTAAAACGATTGCTGTTCCTTGATGAAGTCGTCTTGCGCGGTAAACTACCAAGGTTCTTTTCCTTCAATTGATTTGCAATTGATTTATGAGGAATCACCTTTGTGGTAGTCATTGCAAGAGGTGTTTGAGGTGAGCGTTTGACTCCCGTCTTGCAATATCTTCTTATGTGCCCTGAAACACCACAACGAAAACATACCTTAGATCTTGACGATCCCAAAGAGGATGAAGTAGGTTTGTTGTCTTTGTTTGTCTTGAATTCCGGTGTCGGAGGAGGAGATACCGACTGAGGCACAAAAACTGTCCCACTCGAACTTGGACTATTTTCAGTTTGAGTGTACCCGAGGCCGAACCGATTTGTTTGACCAAGACCAAGAAGCCTATCCAACTTACTCCTTCCTGAAGAGAATCGCTGCAAGTCATCCTTAAGTTGGAAAATGGTCTTTGTCATTTCCAGGTTATCCTGTCGAGCCTCGTTGTAGAGCTTTGAGAAGTGATCCGCTTTATCCACCAGTTTTGTATATTCCTTCTCAAAAAGCTCATTGGACTCTTGAACGGAAACATTTACTTTTATCAGATTTTCCCTTTCCACTTCAAGAGCGTTTGAGAGAGAAGTTGCCCTTTTTGCTTCTTCTTCGAGATCATGCACTCTCCCTCTCAAACTCTTGTTTTGCTTAGCCACTTTCTTTGAATCCCTCAAAAGTCTGTGGTAGGCTAGAGCAAAATCTTCACCTTCCGAATCATCCGATTCGTTGTCCGTTGCAATCTTTTCAATAGTGGAGTTGGACAATGACTCGGACGTACTTGCCATAAAGCACATGAAGGGTGAAGATGTGGGCGCGTGGAATGCCGTGGTGCTCTTTTCTTCATCACTTGAAGACGACTCATTTGACGTTGAGTTGTCATCCCAAGTGACGACTTGCATCGCCTTCTTCTTTGCCGGATACTTGTTGGGACACTCCGTTGCAATGTGGCCGTAGCCTCGACATTTGAAGCATTGTAGTTGTCCCTCTGAACTTTTCTTATCCTTTGAGAAGTTCTCTTGCTTTCTTGACTTGTAACTTGAAATACCCTTGCCTTTGTTCGACTTTCCGAAGGATGGAGATTTACTTGAATTACCCCTTCGAAAGTTACGGCGAAACTTCCTTGTCAAGAGAGCGAGCTGCTTCTCAAATTCCTCCATAGAAAGATTCTCGTCATCGTCTGAGGAGGATGTATCCGCGTCTTCTTCCTTAGTTGTTTTCAACGCATAAACTGAAGACTTAGAAGAGGATGCTTTTCCAGAAGAATTGTTAGTAGTAAATGTCATTTCATATGTTTGTAACGAACCAACTAATTCTTCTACACGCATTTCGTCTGGGTGTTTAATAGTTTCAATGGTTGTAACCTTTGAGCGAAATCGTTCAGGAAGAGTTCTTAAGATCTTTCTTACAACCTTAAATTCTGGAATCTTCTCTCCCAGGTTAGCACATGAATTTACGATGTCTTGCAATCGTGTATAGTAGTCCGTGAAAGATTCATTTTCTGCCATTAAGATAGAGTCAAACTTGCTCGTAAGCATTTGCAGTTTCTGAATCTTCACGAGGTTAGTTCCCTCATGTGTAACCTGAAGAACATCCCAGATTTCTTTCGCAGTCTCACATGCCGAGACGCGAGAGAATTCAGTTTGAGAAAAGGCATTAAAAATAGCATTAATTCCCTTGCCATTGTAAGAAGAAGAATCTAACTCTTCCTTGGTCCATTTCGACCTAGGTTTTAAGGTGCGAACATCAGAGATAATTTCAGTTGGATTAGACCATCCTAATTCAATTGATTGCCACACCCTTTCGTCGATGGAAATTAAAAAGGCTGTCATCCGTACTTTCCAGTACGCATAATTAGTTCTATCAAAGAAAGGGGGTCGATTGATGTTTCCACCTTCAACCATTGTTCACAACCCTATTCCCTCTCTGATACCACTTGTTGGGTTATACGTAATATAGATCTAAATAGGGGAAGAAACACCTAGAGGGGGGTGAATAGGTGTAAACGTATAAACACTCAAAAAATCGTTGCGATAAAAACCCAATGCGGAAATAAAAATAACACGCAAGATTTTTACGTGGAAAAACTCCAAACCGGAGTAAAAAACCACGGGACCGATAACACGGCAGAAATCCACTAGAATTAAAACACGTACAAGGTGATTTACCGTACACACTTACGACTCAACCTTTTCCATACGCTCCTAGAGGATCTTCTCCGCTCGCTCCACGACGCTTCTCGAATCCACGATCTGCGCCCAACGCCGAATCCACGGCGTCCAACGTCGAATCCACGACGTCCGACCGAATCCACGGTCTTCACCCAATAGCACCCTTCGAATCCACGAACGTGCCAAGCTCCGAATCCACGAGAGCGGTTGAACCTTGAATCCACAAGGACACGCGAATCCACGCGCCGATTTTGGGGAAATCGTTGTTTTTGGGTGGTGATGATCCGCCGAATACTTAGATCAAAGATAGATAGGAAATACCATCTAAGTATTCATTAGTTTGATTCAACTCAAGATGTGAGTATGAAAACCTAGAATCAAACTAATCAATATAGATGAAGAAACATAGAGTATTCTCTAATGATTTCCTTTCTTCTCTATATGTGGATCTTAGGCCGTATGAAAATGATATATGAATATGACGGCTCATTTCCTTTTCATCGGCTTCTTTTTATTTTGGATTTGGATTGCCCTAGAAAAAGAGTCATAGGGTCTATTTATAGGTTAGAAATATTTGGAAGGAGATAAGAATCAAAAACCTAACATTTCTGGAATTTTTACGGACGGCGATCCGGATCGGATTTGGGCGATCCGGATTGCAGTAGCAAGAAAGACGGTTTCCAGAAAAACAATCGTTCGGGATCCGGATCGGAATGCCTGATCCGGATCGTTCATACAATTCAGAAAACTCAACGTTCGGGATCCGGATCGTGAGATGCTGCGATCCGGATTGAAGTAATGTATGAAACAACAACCTTCGGGATCCGGACTGCTGGCTCTGATCCGGATCCTGAACATGTCCGAACACCAGTTTTTGATTTTTATGCAATTAAAAACTCTTCCAGGTGTTTCTACACTACAAGAAGTATTCGGATCACCAATAATCTTTAGTTAAACATACCTGATCCTTTTGAATTCTTCTTTCATGAGATTGAGTTAAATGATCCAACTTTCTTCACCTTCAATCTTCAAGACTTGAACCTTTCACGAAACTACGCCAACTCAAATTCCGTAACACCTCAATCCCTAATTTACGAATCAGAAGACCGGGTGAATCAAGAAGCGGGGAAAGGAACTAGCAATTTCCGACTTAAAGAAAACCAAGTTCGAGTACTGACCAGGTCCGGTTTGCCTCGAGGAACGCGTAAGTCGCCTGGGCTACGGTACCAACTTCCGGAATTTATTCTGGGAGATCCGGGGGTCGGAATCGAAAACCGATCGCACCGCCGGTCTCCGTTTCACGAGCTTTATTAACCAAAAATACCGGCGAGCCCCGACGGTCTGCCCAGAAAGAAGGGAAAAAGTTACCCTCGGACCCTTTTGTCAACGGAATGGTTCAATAAATTCAACGGAAAAAAACCAGAAAGGTAAAATAAATCCGCGGTTATCACACCGAGTCCACCGGTCTTCCCACTAGGTCCAAGAGGGCAAAAGCAGATAGATAGATAGATATATCTGAAAACTGTAAATGCAGTAAATAACTACACTACTATGCCCAACACGGAAAAACATGTATGCATGCTCAGGGGAGAGATATCCAAATATATCACTATGTCCAAGAAGTACTATTTCATACTTGTTCTCTAACTCATTTTCAAGAAGTGTGGTTTTTAACACTTCATCTCAAATCTCACGGCACACCCGAAGGTTGCCCACGGCTCACTATCACGACGAGGGAGACTATGTCTCAACCTACCAATCGAACGTGTCTGCGGGACCCTACCGTCCCTCGGGGTGGCGTGCCCCGTGACCAACTCCGGAGTAGGCGGCCGTAGTGGAGCGACCTCCACCAGCCAAAGACAGACTATGAGCATGATCCAATCCTCTCCACACGAGGATACCCTATCTATAAGGCTAATGGCAACTGAGATCCCTATAGATAATACACAACCTATGTCTCACATGTGTCACGATAGGTTTACCTACACTACCTTTCATATGCCACTCGTTCATTTATTGTGTGGTGTTCACAATTTCTACATATATGCCACTCGTCATCAATTGTCGACTCACAAGTCCAACACCCAATCCGCACTATAGGATTCCTCGGTATCGACCCAATCTTTCCCAATCCAACATATTAGCATAACATTTGCTAAATATCTATATCAACTGGAAAGTATAAAGATGGCAATACATACTATCCTGCAATGCAATGGTGCGATATGCAATATTGTAAGTGGCTAAGACATAGGGAGAAGCCCAACGGCTTCGGTAAGAGCACCACCCACCTCGGGTCGTTGGCACGGCTCGGCTCTCCAAAAAAAATCTACGGGAGCACCGGTCTCGATCACAAGGGTCGCCTCAAGTCGGATGTCCTAAACAAGTCCAAAACGGCCTATTAATAACCTCCAAGCACTATGCTTAGTGTTTTCACGTGCGCGCAAAAGCGCCGACGAAAGACGACGAACTTCCACGATTTGTGGTCTGGATCGTCAAGGGTTTACCCAAAACCCCTCCATGATGGAAGGATTCCATTTAAATCCCCCACCAAAATTACTAATGTCATTATTTCTCTTTTTGCCTCAAAAGTCCTAGAGCGCGTATTTCGGCTCTAACTTTTCGGCCGTTCGACGGAATGTCGATCCGTCTTCACCAACACGTTTCTTTACATAGTAATTGAGTGTCCATGGGTTCAAATGAGATCAATCCCATGGAAATCCAAAAACTCCTCTTTTAACCTTAGGTTTCATTTACACATTCATCACGATTTCTCCACGATTTTCGCCGATTTCTTCGACAAGAATTCTTCTAAGATCATATAGATTATAGATCAAAAAAAGATATGGCAAAAATCAAATTTATCTTCCGCGAAACTCACCTCAAAAAGCCGTGATTTCGAGCTTTTCTTGGTTCAAGAGCTTGCCCTCGCTCGCCTTAGGCTTCCCGCAAATCGCTCCGCGATTTAGTGCACATTGGAGCAAGAAAATTTAGAGAGAGAGAGTGAGTGGAGAAAGTGAGAGAGAGAGCTCTCCATGGAGGTGCTCCTGGTGCTTGCGTGCGGGTGGAGAAGAAGAAGAAAGGGGAAAGTGGTCCTTTTATGCATAAAGGACCCCCCCCCACAATAGTGCTAATTTACTATTTAGTCCAATTTTTATCTGATACTTGCCTGCGTAACCCTTCTGGATGTCCGTTTGTGCTCAAATTTGATGGGCAGACTCAATTTACCTTAATTTATCGTGGGTTATCTTAACTTTTCAGTTTGGACCATTTCTGGGTCACCGAAAACTGCGTCGGACTGTAATCTATAACAGATAGCAGTTCGATTTTATTCTTCACCTTCCGGGTATCAAAATGGGCCGAAACTTTAAATCTAGCCCCATAAAAATAATGTTGACTCATTCCCCAGTTTCCGAAATTTTCTGACACTGTGAATTTTCTGCTAATTTATTTGCCCCGTCTCTCACAGAAAATATTAAATCTTCTGTTTTTGCTCCGATTTCGGCGCAGGTCATTTCCAACCTATATTTTGCTTCTATGAGTCCAATAAAAATAGTATCTTACACTATTTTTATTTATTTTTATTTATATAATAATTTTTCTGACTTACTATATCCTACCGTAACTTCTATATGGTATTTAAAAGTTGAATTTGCACATTTTACCTATGGTTAATTAGGATTTCTTTGAATTAATTGGGCATATTCTACTTAATGTCTAACTTCTACTTTTAGAAGTTCGGTATCCTACACTCCCTGTGCTAGAGAGTTTTTGGCAGTTGTTGAATTGCGCTCTCCAGGTTCGAGGGACGAGGCGCATAGGATATGTGGCTGGGAGTGGATTGCGCCAGGATACCTTTTAGTTTAGTTAGTCCCTCAGTTACGGATTATTGACGCCTCGATGGTGTAGGCATTGTGTAGGGAGCGTGGAGTTGCAGTTCCTTTGGATACGGATCTGCCGCTAGAGGCGAGTTCAGGATATTGGCGCTTGGCGCCGGCTGATGGAGGACAAATCAGCCGGCAGAGGCACTTCTGATTTCTTTTCCAGGATGACAGCTTCCTGAGATGCCAGAGATCGGGTGGACCCCGATGGCAGCATCAACATCTATATCAGAGTGGCGCAGCGGTAGCGTGGATTTATTATCTGCGGAGGACCTTATTCGTCGCCTCAGTGTGAGCAGAGACAGAGGTCGTGCTCCCTATGTGGATAGTCCTGATTTTCAGGCAGATTGAGCGACAACCACTTGCATTGAGCGGATAAATCTGTGCAGCCCGGTTGGAGGGCGCCACGGTAGTGGATTGAGTGTCGCAGGTGGGATTTCATCACAGCAGTCGGAGTTAGAGCATGTTGCGTTCCTGCATGGACTAGAGGCAGATTTGTTACCACGTGCACTCGAGGTACAGGTTCCTGTTGGTGTTGTGCATGTGGAGGAGGCTTGTGGATCATGTCCAATGCAGTAGAGGCCGTGAGTTATGCCGGCTGACTTATTGGTAATTGTGGCAGTTCGGTGTTTTGATCTAGTGCTTGGGTTTTGGTTGGCATAGTGCCACAGAATGTTTGACTGCGGCGAGAGAGGACTTTGATCTTTGGCAAGGCAGACAAGAGGAGGCTTGCTTGTCGAGATTACTAGAGTACGCAGGTTATAGCGACAGTGTGTGAGGTGCTTTCGGCTGCACCGGGACTCAAGGATATCTCTGTTGCCAACGAGATCCCGGGTGTGATTTCACCTGAGCTGTTGGAGATGCCGCCGATTAGGGAGATAGAGATTGAGTTTGACGTGGTTCGGGGAACCGCGCCACCCTCGACAGCACCTCATTGGATATCGCCAGTAGAGCTGAGAGAGCTGATGGCGCAGTTGTAGGATCTGATGGATCGAGGGGTCTGTTTGACCTAGTGCCACACCGTTGATATACGGTGGTGATGCAACGCCGTTGATACACGGTGGTGATGCCACGTCGTTGATACACGACTGTGAGGGTCCTTTCATGGTTCGAGTGTAGACAGGTCCGGGTGGTATCTAGGACCTTTTGATGGAGTCATACTCCGGCAGTTATAGTATGGTGTGAGTACCTACTTGGAATCAGACATCCGAGGATCTTGCCTAGATGGCGTTCAGGACACGGTAGGGAATCATGAGCTCATAGTGAGGCCAAGTGGATTGATTAATGCCCTGCCACTCTTATGATTTGAGGAATTGTGCTCTAGCTGTACTTGATTGGATTGGTAACTAGATCCTCTAGGGTATTCGAATTTACTCCCAGAGCGACTTGAAGCACGAGGAGCACTTATGGATGTGCTATAATGCTTGGGTGGAAGAAGCTGTATGCCGTGTTATTAGAGTACAAGTTTTAGCTTCAGAGGCATACCTTCTTGGGTCACATTGTGTTAGCCGTAGTGGCGGCGGTGGGAATCCGGCCAATATGGATACCATTTGGGAATTGGCCGAGGTCGACAATTATGGTCAAGGTAAGGGGCTTCTTGGGCTGGGCAGTGCCAGGAGAGCTTGGCAATCGGATGATGAGACTGATACCAGTGCCAATGCTAGCATTTTCAGTGTTGGGAGAGAGATCTGCGAGTTTTAGTGATGCCTTCTATTGTGACCGTGGAGTTATCGTTGGGTAATTGTTGAGCATTCTGGATTACCCCGACAGAGCCACTGTGATGGCGGGTACCTGGAGCAGGGAAGCTGTCTGGGGTTGAGTTTGATGATTCCACAGCTGGCGCGGTGTGGCCTGTTGAGGTGAACATGGCTTGTGGTTGTGTCCCTGAGGGTTCCTTTGGATGATAGACCGCGGTTGAGTAGTTCACTCAGATGGTCAAGATTCGGGAGTGACCGAGTGAGGACCCCTCCTTGTTAGGACTCTTTTTCCTTATTGGATAATCGTGTGGGTGTGCTTCGGGTTGCCTTGGTTGAGTTGACACAGGTTGTGGGTTGGTTCGTGTTGCACTGGCGATTATCTTGTTTCCCCCAACTTTTGATGGAACCCCCTGTTGTGTTTCATGTCTCAACTCAGGAAGGTTATGTTTTTGGATCCCTCGCCCGTGATTGACTCGTCCCATTTGAGATCTAGGAATGTTTGGAGTGCGAGGAACGCCGTTGCGAATTCTGGCTCGTTAGATGAGGGAATTGCACAAACGGGCTATGCCGCACTGAATGTTGCTGTTGTTGTTGTTGAGGAGTAATCACGGGGAGTGAGTGATGACTTAGGAGCTGGAGATGATGATGTTGAGTACTTATCCTTGGTGTTTGTGACTCCTGGTGGAATTGAGCTAGTTTCGAGGACGAAACTTTCTTTAGTGGGGGAGGATGTGAGGACCTGGATCCCCACGATGTGATTACTGGTTGATCGGCAGCTTCTGGAGGCTTACGTAGTGTGTCGGTGGTGTTTGTGCACAATTTGGACACAAGTGATGGACTTCGGGCTTAAAATAGATCATGTGAGTGATCGTAGGACCCCGTCGGATGTTTAGAAGTGGCTTCGCGCGAAGTGGATATTAAAATTGGACTCAGCGCGAAGTTTGGACCAAGGAACACCTCTCCGGATGCCTTCGGCAATTTTTAGAGTTGGAATTTGGCAAATCGGACAGCGGATTTGGATTCAGCGCGCGAAAACGATGAAAATGGACTATTCACTTGCATTTTTCGGAGCCCGGATGGCGCGCACGATTTTTGAGGCACCTTGACACTGTTCCGGCGGCGGCGGGCAGCGGCGGAGCGGGCTCGGGCAGGCGCAGGCACGGCGGCGGGCAAGCGCGGGCAGCGCGCGGGCGCGGGCAATGCGCGGGCAGGTGCGCGGTCCACGTGGTCGGCGTACACCGGAGGGTGGACGCGTGGCGGCCACTGGTTGGCCGGTCCACATGCGCGCGGTCCACGGAGCGGGTGCGGCTGCCACGCGGCGCGTGCGTGCAGGGATGGCAGGCGGCGCTGGCAGCGCCCACGTGGGCGCGGCGGCGACTCGTTGACCGAGTGCGCGCCACGTTTCGGCTCCGCAGTGGGCCACGTGTCGTCCGCTGGGTGGCCCCGCACGGCTGTCCGATGTTTTGTGGGCGACGTGGAAGCCTCTGGGCGATTCGGGCGTGAACAGTGTTGGGCCGGGCCCAACACTGTAGCAGCCCAAATCATTTCGGGCGCCCGGAAGTGGGGACTCAACCGGCATTTCTCGAATTGTTTTAGGAGCCAATTTAAGTGATCTGAGCGGCTTCTTCTTCCTCTTTTCTGCATTTCGGAGCCTCTTCTCACCTCGGCATCTTCTACAAAGTTGTTCCCCGCACAGTGCTGCTTCCAACTGTGGATTCCTGGATTTTTTCGCGGCACGCATCCCGAGGTTTCCATTTCTACGGCACGGCGCGACGCTCGTTCTTTTGTGGTCTCCTTCGTTGCGGTTTGGGTGCGAGGACTCCCCCGGCTTACTCCGACCACCGATTTCGTCGATTCTTACGCCGTCGGCTTCACGACAGGTAGGGCTACGATCTTTGTGATTTAAGTTTCCCCTCGTTTCGAGTTTATCTTGGAGTCTCCCGAGCTTTCTTTTGACCCTTTTTCTGGGGCGGAGTTTTGGACAGCACATGGGTGTTTCGGCGATATCTTTGCGCACAGGCGTCGGATTAAGGCGTGCCAGGAGGCGTTTTTCATCTACACAGCACAAGGAACATTCTCGAATTTTCTGGGATTTTTTTGAAAATTTCCCGATGGTGAAAAATCCCTATTTACAGGACTTTATGCTACAGATTTTGAGACTGGTTGATTTCGGGGTGGTTCCCTTGTCGAATTTGTATCTCAGTGTAGAAAACTCGGATTTGAACGTGCAGGTACTCGTTTCGACCTGTTCGTCGCGAGGATCTCGACAATATTTTTTTGGGAAGTTTCTGTGTATAGATCGCATGTAAAAACTGGGCATCTTTGGGACTGAATTCTGGACAGCATGTATTTGGATACTTGTATGCTTATTTGTGTGTATGCTTTGGGGTATTTGTGAGCAGTGATCGCGGCGGTTTATCTGTTTGGGTATTTGGCGGGAAAAGGGATATTCGACAGCAAGGAGGTTTTACAGTTGAGGCTTGTGCGACATGTACCGTGGATACGGGTTCAGCGGATTGTGCGTGCAAGTGGCCACGCTCTTCATCGACCCCAGGTTTGCCTTAGATTGAGCACTTCAGGTGGGTAAGCTTAATATTAATAAGATTGTTATGTTATGGTGAATGTAAGTGCACTTGTGGGGATGTCACCCCTCTATGACTGATAGGAGGCATATTTGATGAATAACCGATATGAGCGAGAGGTAAGCAAGGAATGGCCTACTTGGGGGAGATTGGTATACCATAGTGGGAATACTTTAGCATGCTTTGCTAATATATGTTTCACCCACTTTTATCATTTCTGAGGACAAAAGCATGCTTGTATGGACATGTAGTTAGGCCCCCTTTTATTGCTACACTACTTATTGGAACTTGACTTAGGAGAAACCATGATTTTCCTTTCTCCTTCTTTGTTAGTCAGGTGGTCAGTGTTGCTCGGGTTCGAGCAGGGGTCTGGGTAGTGTAGTCGGGACTTGGTGTCTGGGACAGGTTGGATTAGTTGTGGGGCTTTGCGGCAACCGCGGATATTGGGCGGTTGACCGGATATTTATTTACGCAACAGATTGGGTATCTGAATTCTCTAGTGGACAGAGTTTCCCACTATTGAGTACTTTTCCATCTGATTGAGGACTGAGGCTTTCTTTAGTGGATGGAGTTTTCCACTTATCGTTTACTTGCATCCGATTGAGGTCGGGTCTTTCTTTAGTGGACAGAGTTTCCACTTTGATCATAGTCATGATCAAAGTCCTGCTATACAGAGATACTTGTTACAGAGATACTTTACTCGTGTGGGTCGCTCCACTCGAGTGCCACTCCGGAGTGTGCGATCGGACGGTTTAGATGCCGATCTGTTACTTACTTTTGTTTCCGATCGGACGGTTTAGATGCCGATCTGTTACTTACTTTGGGATGCGAGCCATGTGGGCCGATCCCGCGGTTTCGAGCCATGTGTGCAGATTCCGCTGAGCAGGCAATGCCAGTTTTACTGGTGGCACCAGATAGAGGTCGTTACAGGCATTTAATTTTTTGTTGCACTCGTGTCAGGGGGACCGAGTGGAGTCTAGTAGCTGTGTTTAGACTAGTGCTAGTGTGGTTGGGAACCGTTTGGGGATTTACGGTGTGAGGTCCCGGAATTCCCCGCGTAGGGATGCTGGTTGTTGGGCAGCTTTCGGTCGCC
Organism: Tillandsia leiboldiana; assembly: GCA_029204045.2. Lineage (NCBI taxonomy): Eukaryota > Viridiplantae > Streptophyta > Magnoliopsida > Poales > Bromeliaceae > Tillandsia > Tillandsia leiboldiana. Next base: position 22,061 of record JAQNDB010000338.1, read on the forward strand.
GTTGGGGGTGTTGGTGCGCGTGTTGGGGGCCCAGAAATGGATTTGTGATGCAATTTGGGATTTGCTTGCATCACTGGAGGCCTGCGTGGGTTGCGCGCAATTTGGACACAAGTGGTGAACTTCGGGCTTAAATTGAGACCCCGTGGGAAGTTGAAGGACCCGTCGGGTGTTTAGAAGTGATTTCGCGCGGATCAGATGTCAAAATTAGACTCCGGGTGAAGTCCGGATAAAAGTTTACCTCTCCGGTCGCCTTCGGGAATTTTTAGAGTTGGAATTGGGCAAATCGGACTTTAAAAATGGACCCGGCGCGAAAATCGGATCGAGTGGGCATTCGGCAAATTTTCGGGTGAGAATTTAGAGAAATGGACATCGTTTTTGGATTCAGCGCGCGAAATCGCTAAGAATGGACTATTTATTTGTTGGTTTTGGAGCCTGGCAGGCGTGCGCGTTGTTCGAGACAACGCGGCACGCAAACCGAGGCTTTGGCGCGGCGCGAGTCCCGAGACAGGACGGCACGAGGCTCGAGGACGCGCAGCAGGCGCGTCAGGTGCGCAGGGAGGCGCGCCTCCTACGCGGGCCACGTGGGGGCCGCCAGGTGGCGGACCCCTGTTGGCGCCCGGGCGGGTGCGGGGGAGTGCGCCCGTGTCACGGGCGCGTGTCCCGCGCCTGTGGGCAGCGCGGTGTCACGCGCCCGTGTGGCGCGTGCCTTGCCGCGACCGCGTGGCGCGCGGTGACGCGGCCACGTGGCGGGCGCGCGCCTGCCTGGACCTGGAGCACCCGCCTGGGTGTTGTGGACCGACGGTGCGCCGTGGACCGGGGGCTGTGGACCATCCCTCATTTCCTCTTCTTCTTCTTCCTCCCCCGCACGCCACCTTCTTCCTTTTCTTTTCCTTTCTTCTTCAACCGAGCGAGAGGGGGGTTTGAGGGAGGAGATGGTGGGTTGTGTGGCGTGGCGTCGTGGGCCTCGTGGAGCGTGCGAAGTTCGTCGGCGGAGCGTTGTTACGGCATTTTGGTATTGGCATATTTCGTGAGTCAAGTCAGTGAGTTGAGTCGGAGTCTTAAAGGGATCAAATTGTCAATCAGCAATCAAAGACTTAGAGAAGATTCAACAAGAGCTCAAGTTGACACTCAATGTCTTGAGTCTTGAAGATTAAAGATGAAGAATTGTGGATCAGTTACATCAATCTCAAGAAGAAAGTATTCAAGAGGATCAGGTATGTTTAACTAAATAATTGTGGTGATCCGAATACTTTCTTATAGTGTAGAAACACTTGGATGAACTTTTAATTGCATAATAATCAAAAACTGGTGTTCGGACTTGTTCAGGATCCGGATCAGAGCCAACGATCCGGATCCCGAAGGTTGTTGCTTCATACAAGACTTCGATCCGGATCCATGCAATTTCCGATCCGGATCCCGAATGTTAAGTTTTCTGATTTGTATGAACGATCCGGATCGGGCAATGCGATCCGGATCCCGAACCATGGTATTTCTGGAATCGTCAATCTCGTTACGACGATCCGGATCGCAGTAAATCCGATCCGGATCGCCGTCCTGAAAATTTCCAGATAAGGTATGTTTTTGATTCTTATCTCTTTCCAAAGGTTTCTAAACTATAAATAGACGCTTAGGGTTTCTCAAAAACGTGGGAGCTACGGCCGATCAATTTATAAAACACTTGAGAGCAACCCTAGAGGCTAGGTTTTTATCGTTCTTCTTTATAGCCTCTTTTAGGTCAATTCGATGGTTCCTTCAAGAACATATCTTTGGTCGAATTGATCTAATCTTTGCTTAGAGATTTCTTCTACGGTTCTTCATTGATAATCTAAGCAAAGGATCACCATCGAAGTCAATATTCTTATCGACTGAGTTTGCGTCGTGGATTCGACGTGGCATCGTGGATTCGGTGTGCTAAAGGCGTTTCGTGGATTCGAAGCGTGCGTTCGTGGATTCGAACGTGAGCAGTGGACGGGCAAAACGGTGGAGCGCGAGGTCCAAGAAATTGAAGGAGGGGTTAAATCCGTGGAGACGGTAATCACCTTGTTATTCTTCTTTTCTTAGGGATTGTTATTGCGCGGATATCCAACCGGTCAGCGCAAGGTCCGAAGAAGCTGAAGGAGGGGTTGAGTCCATGGAGTCGGTAATCACCTTGTTATTCTTCTATTCTTAGTGGATTGTTATTGCGTGTTGGTCCCGTGGTTTTTCTCCTGGATTGGAGTTTCCACTTAAATCTCGGTGTGCTGTTTTTATTTTCCGCATTGGTTTTTATTTTGCACTGAGATTGAGTTTTTAAGTATTACACCTATTCACCCCCCCTCTAGTTGTTTGATAGTACCTATTTAGATCCTTGTGGATCCATAATAACTCTACAATTGGTATCAGAGCGGGTTTTAGGTTTATCTATCATCATGGGTGAAAGTGGTAATATTTATAGACCTCCTCTTTTTGATGGGACTAATTATGCTTATTGGAAAGTGCGGATGAGAGCTTTTCTCATCGCAATTGATGAGCGGGTATGGCAATCCGTGGAATGCGGTTGGGTGCATCCTGTTGAGGAAGTAGGAAATTCTACTACCCCAAAACCTCGCTCTAGATGGTCCAAAGAGGAATTTGAAAGATCTTCTTACAATGGGAAAGGTATGAACGCTTTATTTAATTCTCTTTCCTCGACTGAGTTTACAAGAATTTCCGCGTGTGAAACCGCGAAGGAAATTTGGGATATTCTCAAAATTACACATGAGGGTACTAATCTTGTAAAAATTCAAAAGCTCCAGATGCTTACAAGTCAATTTGACTCTATTCATATGGAAGAGCATGAATTGTTTACAGATTATTACACTAGACTTCAAGATATAATTAATACATGTGCTAATCTAGGAGAAAAGATCCCGGAGTCGAAAATTGTAAGAAAGATACTTCGGACTCTTCCGGAACGATTTAGGGCAAAGGTTACCGCCATTGAAACCGTTAGTCATCCGGATGAGATGAGTGTTGAGGAATTAGTAGGTGCTTTGCAAACTTATGAATTGACTTTTCCTACTAATCAAGTTTCTTCCAAGTCTTCTTCTAAGCTTACAGGTATTGCATTCAAATCCACAAAGAAAGAAGATAGCGAATCGAGTTCCGACGATGAAATCTCTTTTGCCGATTTTGAAGAACAATTGGCGCGGATCACAAAGAAATTTCGTCGGAAATTTTGGAAGAATCGAACCGATGGATCTTCATCCACGAAACCATCTAAAGGATCATCGGGTTCTAAATCCTCTAACCTCAAATTCCTTGCAAAACCTTCTAAGGAAAAAGATGAATTCGAAGGGGAAATCCGATGTTATAGATGCAAAGGCTACGGCCATATTTCAACGGATTGTCCTACTCCGAAATTATATAAAAAGAAGGCTTTGCAAGCGAAAACTTGGGACGATTTTACTTCTAATGAGTCAACCTCAAGTAAAGAGGAAAAAATCGTTGCTTCTCATGCCTCTCATTTTCCCTCTTCTAATAATTGTTTATCATCATTAGTCACTAACTCTACTCCTTTGATTTTGTATGAAACATCAACAACCGGCGGAGAGTCATCAAGTGAGGGGGAGTCGGACGAGGAAGAACTCGTTGAGGCATATCAACAACTTCTTGCGGAATCTAAGAAGATGGCCAAACATATCAAGAAGTTGAGAAAGCAACGACTTGAAGATCAGGACGAGAATCATGCTTTAAAGATCAAACTTCATGATCTCGAGGAGGAATGAGAGCTTTTATTGGATAATAATAAAATCCTCCAAGAAAAGATAAATCAATCGGAAACGGTCGTTAATTCCCATATTAACAAGATTGATTTTCTAGAAAAACAGTTTGAGGAGATTCATGTCACCAACCAAGCTTTAACCAAGCAAGTTCATGAACTTAAATCCGACATACAAAGGCTTTCAACTGGTTCCAAGAAACTTGATTGTATGTCCGGATTAGGTCAATCAAGCAAGGTTGGTTTGGGATTTAAAAAGAACCAAACTGTGAAGGCTTCAAGTTCCACAACTAAATTGAAAGGAAGAACTTGTCACCTATGTGGACTTGAAGGACATTTGGTGAAGGATTGCCCGAAAAAGAGAAAGAAAAATTCTTCGGCAACTTCATCTACGGAGCGAACTCAACGGAATCAAAAGACACATCAAGTCAAAGGAGTTCACTCAACCCACCAAAGGTCCGAGCCACAACATCAATCATACAAGTGGATCACTACGAGGCAAAGACCTAAGGTGGACCAACAGTCAAAGCGGACAACCCCCGGCCACAACGAATCAAGACAACCCAAAATCCAGCGATTTTGGATTCGGAAAGGTGATATCTTTCCTTGTCTTAAGTTCTAAATAGCTTATGACTGTATGTAATGCTTTGATTGGTTTTCCTTTCATATTTTTCTTAATCTTTGCATTACATGTTTCTCAATGCTCTTCGTTTTTATACTTTGTTTTTGAACAAAAGGGTTTTTACTGAACAAGTGCATTGAATAAAAAGGGCTTCACTTTTATTCACTCCAAATTAATTTTATTTGGATTATCAACTTTACTCCTTAATCATAATCTTGAAGATACTTCATTATAGGAGTTTTTGATTTTATAAGCATCAAATTTTAGAAATCATGTGTGATCTTTAGATGCTTAATCTATCTCGGTTGTGTGAATTCATTGTGATAAACGTGAGACAACCGATAGACTAAAATTTGGGATTTAATTCTTTCACGTAAGAGATTGCATTCTTTCAAGGGTATTGAAATGATTTGCAAAAGATGTGGAAAGAGTTACATCCGAAAGGAGTGTGAAAACTACCACCACATGTAGGAAAGAGCTGCCACCCCGGTCGTCCGGTTTGTGTGTGAAGCTACCACATGTTATGGATGCTTGATAGTATTTTATGAGAAAATCTTTAGTTGAAGCATTTGGAGATTTATATGCAAAACTCTTATATTTTGAACAATCTCCTGGTTGGTATAAGGTGGGATAGTTGAAAGATGCTCAAAGAGCCACCCTTAGGTATTTTAGTGCTTATCTCAATTTGAAAGGGTAGAATTCAAGATTGATGTCGTTTGGAAATCTCCGTATGTCATCTTTGTAAATCCGTTACATCTTGATAGACTTTGGATCTCAAGATTATTTTTGATGACTTGTGTTTGATGAATATAACATGAAAAACGGTTTATAATGTTTTACCTTTATTTTTCATGATTTTGGAGTAAATCTTTTTAATTTTGTGAAATTAATTGGATTGAATGACATCTGTGTGAATTCACTGTTTAAAGCACTTAAATTGATTTCTTGATGGAATACAAATCGGTATTTGAAAAGATTCTAAAATCTGGATTTGTTTCAAGAAATTATTTAATTTTTGCTTTCTGGTACCGGTACGCAATCTGCATTTTTGTTATATATACCAGAACTGAGCTTTTATCTCTCTTTCTCCATGAACTAATTTTGTTAGTAATTTCCTTTTGTCTAGTATGTTCACTGTTTGACAATTTGTGACAAAAAGGGGGAGAAGAGAAATGACGGAGATGAGATCATCAAGAGAGGACAAACGAAACGAAAATGGAAAAATGGGGGAGAACGGAAAATGATGATCGTACCACAAAGGGGGAGAACATAGATGCTCAAGAACATGTTAGAGATGCTCAAGATAGGGGGAGACAAAGAAAAAATTGAAAGAGCAGAAAAACAAAAGAACCAAAAGGAAGACGGATCAAATGTAGGATTTTAATTTCTAACAACTAACGTTTGATTTTGTTTGGAGTTTTGTTTTGCAGGAATTACATCACTTTAAGACTCCAAGTCCTAAGTCATAGAGTATGTTCTAGGACTGTTTGGTTCAAATGTAATTTTGTATTTATTGGATCTTTCACGCAAAGAAAATCAATGTTTTGGTGATGACATTGAGTTTCGATTTTTTGGGTTAAGATGAGTGACTTGAGCGTTTTTATGTATTTTGGGTTTTGTCACGAAATTGCCAAAGGGGGAGATTGTTACGGCATTTTGGTATTGGCATATTTCGTGAGTCAAGTCAGTGAGTTGAGTCGGAGTCTTAAAGGGATCAAATTGTCAATCAGCAATCAAAGACTTAGAGAAGATTCAACAAGAGCTCAAGTTGACACTCAATGTCTTGAGTCTTGAAGATTGAAGATGAAGAATTGTGGATCAGTTACATCAATCTCAAGAAGAAAGTATTCAAGAGGATCAGGTATGTTTAACTAAATAATTGTGGTGATCCGAATACTTTCTTATAGTGTAGAAACACTTGGATGAACTTTTAATTGCATAATAATCAAAAACTGGTGTTCGGACTTGTTCAGGATCCGGATCAGAGCCAACGATCCGGATCCCGAAGGTTGTTGCTTCATACAAGACTTCGATCCGGATCCATGCAATTTCCGATCCGGATCCCGAATGTTAAGTTTTCTGATTTGTATGAACGATCCGGATCGGGCAAAGCGATCCGGATCCCGAACCATGGTATTTCTGGAATCGTCAATCTCGTTACGACGATCCGGATCGCAGTAAATCCGATCCGGATCGCCGTCCTGAAAATTTCCAGATAAGGTATGTTTTTGATTCTTATCTCTTTCCAAAGGTTTCTAAACTATAAATAGACGCTTAGGGTTTCTCAAAAACGTGGGAGCTACGGCCGATCAATTTATAAAACACTTGAGAGCAACCCTAGAGGCTAGGTTTTTATCGTTCTTCTTTATAGCCTCTTTTAGGTCAATTCGATGGTTCCTTCAAGAACATATCTTTGGTCGAATTGATCTAATCTTTGCTCAGAGATTTCTTCTACGGTTCTTCATTGATAATCTAAGCAAAGGATCACCATCGAAGTCAATATTCTTATCGACTGAGTTTGCGTCGTGGATTCGACGTGGCATCGTGGATTCGGTGTGCTAAAGGCGTTTCGTGGATTCGAAGCGTGCGTTCGTGGATTCGAACGTGAGCAGTGGACGGGCAAAACGGTGGAGCGCGAGGTCCAAGAAATTGAAGGAGGGGTTAAATCCGTGGAGACGGTAATCACCTTGTTATTCTTCTTTTCTTAGGGATTGTTATTGCGCGGATATCCAACCGGTCAGCGCAAGGTCCGAAGAAGCTGAAGGAGGGGTTGAGTCCGTGGAGTCGGTAATCACCTTGTTATTCTTCTATTCTTAGTGGATTGTTATTGCGTGTTGGTCCCGTGGTTTTTCTCCTGGATTGGAGTTTCCACGTAAATCTCGGTGTGCTGTTTTTATTTTCCGCATTGGTTTTTATTTTGCACTGAGATTGAGTTTTTAAGTATTACACCTATTCACCCCCCCTCTAGTTGTTTGATAGTACCTATTTAGATCCTTGTGGATCCATAATAACTCTACAAGCGTTTCGGCGACGGCGGCGCTAACGGGTAGGTCCCGTGCGTTGGTTTTTCTGTATTTTTGTACAGTTTTTGGAGCGTTCTTTTAGACTATAACTGACCCTCATGCTCCTTTCTGTGTTGGGCACCGTGCACCGTTTTGCGTGCGGACTCCGATTTGCGTGCGGATCTTGGCACCGTGCACCGTTTTGCGTGCGGACTCCGTTTTGCGTGCGGATCCTGGCACCGTGCACTGTTTTGCGTGCGGACTCCGGCACCGTGCACCGTTTTGTGTGCGGACTCCGTTTTGCGTGCGGATCCTGGCACCGTGCACCGTTTTGCGTGCGGACTCCGGCAGCGGACATCGTTTTGCGTGCGGACTCCGTTTGGCGTGCGGATTCCGGCACCGTGCTCCGTTTTGCGTGCGGACTCCGGCAGCGGACTTCGTTTTGCGTAGGGATCGCGTGGAGGCCAATTGCAAGTGTCTACGAGCAATTGGTGGCAAATCGAGGTGGGTGGCCTTATCTCCAAGTTTTATGGGATGTACATTAATTCTATTAATGTAGGACTATGCATGATAGTTATTTTCCTTGTGTAGCTTGCTAGATTGTTGGAATGGCTATCCCTTTATTATCGGTTAATGTGGTTATCTTGGAACTTGACCTAGCACCCCCGTCATATGTTGTATGTGTAACCAGACTAGTAGAAAACCCTCACTTGGGCTAGGGTTATTTATGCTTAGACATCCACACTGTTCCTTCATCCCTGGACATAGTGTTTTCTCGCCCGGGTAGTGGGCTGAGAGGTCGGGACTTGCTTTTAGTGTGGGATGCTTCTGCACTCTTGCTTGGGAGCAGAGTGGAGTCTGGTAGTTGTAGCTGGGTTGCTTATCTGTGCCGGGAGCCGTTTGGGTAAACGGTAGCCCCGGGAGGTCTTGTTTCCCTGTTGTGCCGTCGTGGAGGGAGCCGTTGCGCAGACGGCAGTCCCGGGCCGTCGAGTATCTTCCGGTCCGCCTTGTTGGGGACCGTTGGGGTTGACGGTGGTCCCAGGTCGTTGAGTGTTGTCCGACCTGTTTTGTTACCCTGAGTTGTGGGTCGTTCCTGGCTGTGCAGTATCTCCAGCCAGTGAGCCTTGTGCTGCGAGCCGTTGGCGAGGCTAGTGTCTCGTGTTTCGAGTTAGCCGAGCAGCTGAGTCGTCGAGAGTTCTCCGACTGTTGTGCGAGGTATTTGGGGATCCTGAGTCCTACCGTTCTGAGAGTGAGCGTGGATTTTGACTAGCCTGCTTATGCCAATTTGTGATACTCTATGCCGCGCCGTTTTCCTCAGTTGGAGTCGCGTCCCTGAGATGCCGCTGTGGATACGATGGGCCTGTTGAGGCAGTTTTGCGCGAGGGGTGAGTTAGTCGTGCAGGACGCCCCACGTAAATCCCGTCCTCATGGGGATGCGTGGTAGTGGGCAGGCGCGTTCCTAGTCGACAGGCGCAGGCTTGACTGGACCCTATGAGGCAGTCAGTTTGATTGGGTCTATTGAGCACCTTGGGTGCGAGTGGTCTCTTTTACTTTCATCTGTTCCACTTTTTGAGTATCTAGATAGAGGTATGGTAGCTGTAGAGTAGCTCCAGCTTTTCTTGTTCAGATTTCCTTGCACTGTTATCTTTTACCTCTAGTAGACTTAGTGGGCAGACCGTTGGGCTTGTTGACGGCACCCACTGAGAACTACTGTGGGAAGTAGTTCTCACACCCGTCGTGGTGTCTTTTTCCCCAGGAACTTCTTCTCCTGTTTCTGTTGCTCCAGTTGCTGATCCTTCTGACCGAGGCGAGGGAGTCGCGAGCTAGTTCCCTACCCGTCGTTGGAGTGTAGCGGTACCCCCTTCAGAGGAGAGCTTCAGTAGATTAGTTTACCTCTTTTTCCTCTGTTGAGTGACCTTTGTTGTGAGGTATAGAGTTGTACTTTATTTTACAATTTGAGAGACTGATATAGTGAGGATATTTGTATCGTGGGCTAGTACACTGATGTACTTATTGGAGATATCTCCCTTTTGAGTTTTGTATCAGAGGATTTTGTATATGATAGTATTTGGGGAGATGGATATTGTATTATTTTCAGTTGTACAGTGTTTGGACTTCAGTTTTTAGTAGTCTACTTTCAGCTCTGACATCTGTATACTGTAGTTGATTCTTTCTGCAGGTTAGACGCTTCTTTTGTACGGCAGTTTCCGTGCAGATGGCGGATCTGTTAGCGAGCCCGGGTCGCAGTTTTGACCCCGGGGCGTGACAGATTAGAGTGGTATCAGAGCCTAGGTTGTAGGTCGTGATGGACTTAGAAACCCTAGGCTTGCGGTTGGACATTAGGATGACTACGTGAGAGTCGTGACTTTAGCGAGAGTCCTGATTAAGTTTTTACCTCTCCCAAGAGACGGGATATGAGTTTGGCATGTTTATTCTCCTAATTGATTATGTTGGTTCCAGACAACATAATGCTATAGAATGGATGACATGTCTTAGACTTTCGCTGGATTGGGTCGTATGGTTGTTGTGTCCTGACATTTGTTGTTTTGCAGTGGGTTGCGATACCCCTGAGACATCGTGTTGTGAAAAGGACACACCCCGCCCTGGCTGAGTTACCAGGAGGGCATTTTCCCTGGCTGAGTCACCAGGAGGGCGTTTTCCCTGGCTGAGTTAACAGGAGAGCGTTTTCCCTGGCTGAGTTACCAGGAGGGCATTTTCCCTGGCTGAGTTACAAGGAGGGCATTTTCCCTGGCTGAGTTACCAGGAGGGCATTTTCCCTGGCTGAGTTACCAGGAGGGCGTTTTCCCTGGCTGAGTTACCAGGAGGGCATTTTCCCTGGCTGAGTTACCAGGAGGGCATTTTCCCTGGCTGAGTTACCAGGAGGGCATTTTCCCTGGCTGAGTCACCAGGAGGGCGTTTTCCCTGGCTGAGTCACCAGAAGAGCGTTTTCCCTGGCTGAGTTTCCAGGAGGGCGTTTTCCCTGGCTGAGTCACCAGGAGAGCGTTTTCCCTGGCTGAGTTACCAGGAGGGCATTTTCCCTGGCTGAGTTACCAGGAGGGCATTTTCCCTGGCTGAGTTACCAGGAGGGCATTTTCCCTGGCTGAGTTACCAGGAGGGCATTTTCCCTGGCTGAGTCACCAGGAGGGCGTTTTCCCTGGCTGAGTCACCAGGAGAGCGTTTTCCCTGGCTGAGTTACCAGGAGGGCATTTTCCCTGGCTGAGTTACCAGGAGGGCATTTTCCCTGGCTGAGTTACCAGGGGGGCATTTTCCCTGGCTGAGTTACCAGGAGGGCATTTTCCCTGGCTGAGTTACCAGGAGGGCATTTTCCCTGGCTGAGTTACCAGGAGGGCGTTTTCCCTGGCTGAGTCACCAGGAGAGCATTTTCCCTGGCTGAGCATTTTCCCTGGCTGAGTTACCAGGAGGGCATTCTCCCTGGCTGAGTTACCAGGAGGGCGTTTTCCCTGGCTGAGTCACCAGGAGGGCGTTTTCCCTGGCTGAGTTACCAGGAGAGCGTTTTCCCTGGCTGAGTTACCAGGAGAGCGTTTTTCCTGGCTGAGTTACCAGGAGGGCATTTTCCCTGGCTGAGTTACTAGGAGGGCATTTTCCCTGGCTGAGTCACCAGGAGGGCGTTTTCCCTTGCTGAGTTACCAGGAGAGCGTTTTCCCTGGCTGAGTTACCAGGAGGGCATTTTTCCTGGCTGAGTTACCAGGAGGGCATTTTCCCTGGCTGAGTTACCAGGAGGGCATTTTTCCTGGCTGAGTTACCAGGAGGGCATTTTCCCTGGCTGAGTTACCAGATGGATAATTATCACTGGCCGAGTTACCAGATGGATAATTATCACTGGCCGAGTTACCAGATGGATAATTATCACTGGCCGAGTTACCAGATGGATAATTATCACTGGCTGAGTTACCAGATGGATACTTTCCACTGGCCGAGCAATCAGATGGATGCATTGCCCCTGGCCGAGTTACCAGGTGGGCACATGCCCTGGCCGAGTTACCAGGAGGACATTTTTCCCTGGCCGAATTACCAGGAGGATACTTTCCACTGGCCGAGCTACCAGAGGCGATGCCGCCCAGTGAGGGGCGATGCCGCCCAGTGAGGGGCGATGCCGCCCTGTGAGGGGCGATGCCGCCCAGTGAGAGGCGATGCCGCCCAGTGAGGGGCGATGCCGCCCAGTGAGTGGCGATGCCGCCCAATGAGTGGCGATGCCGCCTAGTGAGTGGCGAAGATTTGGCCTGTTGAGGCGATTTTCACCTCCGGCCGAGTTACCAGGTGGTTATTTTAGTGAGATTGAGATGATCTGACAGGACGCCGAGATTTGATGGCGTCGAGTTCGTCCTGATGGACTACCGGGAGCGTCTCCTCCAGCCGCGAGTTGCTTGTTGACATAGCTGTGAGAGTGCTAGGGCATTTGCATTGATGTATGGGCTAGAGATAGTACCCTTAGCTTGTGCTCGTGAGGTTCAGATACCTGATCACGTGTTGCACATAGATGGGTGTTATTGGTCCTGCCCAGTGCAGTTGGGGCCCTGGTTTTTGCCTGTTGATCTTTTGGCTCTTCCTCAGCTCCGGGATTTCGAGGTAGTGTTGGATGTAGTACTGTGAGGATCTGAGGCCTTGATGCTTGAGTGATACCACACCGTTGATACACGGTGGTGATGCCACGCCGTTGGTGCACGGCAGTGATGCCACGCCGTTGGTGCACGGCAGTGATGCCACGCCGTTGGTGCACGACAGTGATGCCACGCCGTTGGTGCACGGCAGTGATGCCACGTTGTAGGTACACAACGGTGAGAGTTTTGTGGATGTTTCAGACTTTGACCGCGAGTTTGGGCATCGGCTTTATGATCGCCTTGTGGGCCAGTTTTCAGTCCCGTTCACCGACGGTTTGGTCCCCGTCAGGGTGTTCTTTATTAGTTGAGGGATCGACTTTGGCCCGTGGGTCCGTTGGGGTTATGATAGCATGTTGAGCGACCAACTGTGGCACGAGATTGTGCCTTTTGAGGATCCCTTTTGAGGGTAGCCTGCAGTTGTGTTGTCCACTCGAGTGGTTTCGGATCGGGAGGTAACCGAGTGAAGACCCCAACTTATTGGATTTCCCTTCCTTATTGGACGAGTCTGCGGGTACGCTTCGGGTCGTCTTGTTGAGGGTGGCACCATGTTGTGGTTTGGTGCGTATTACACTTGTGGTTATTTCAGTTTTCCCCCAGCCTTTTAGTGGAGCCCTTGGTTTTTCACGTCTCAGCTCAGTAGTGATGTGATTTTTTTTCCTCGCCCGTGATTTACTTGCCCTTTGAGATCTGTGATTATTGGAGTACGAGGGACGCCCGTTGCAATTTCTGGCTCGAGAGATGAGAGAATTGCACATCGGGTAATACCGTACTTGTTGTTGTTGTTGCGGAGTAATCACGAGGAGCGAGTGGGGGAGCTGGAGGCGTATTGTTAGATACCTAGCCGTGGTATTCTTGACTCCTGATGGGCTTGATCTAGTTTCGAGGACGAAACTTTCTTTTAGTGGGGTAGGATGTGAGGTCCCGGAATCCCCCGCGTAGGGTTGCTGGTTGTTGGGCAGCTTTCGGTCGCCGTTGGGGTTGTTGGTGCGCGTGTTGGGGGCCCAGAAATGGATGTGTGATGTAATTTGGGATTTGCTTGCATCACTGGAGGCCTGCGTGGGTTGCGCGCAATTTGGACAGAAGTGGTGGACTTCGGGCTTAAATTGAGACCCCGTGGGAAGTTGGAGGACCCGTCGGGTGTTTAGAAGTGATTTCGCGCGGATCAGATGTCAAAATTAGACTCCGGGTGAAGTCCGGATAAAAGTTTACCTCTCCGGTCGCCTTCGGGAATTTTTAGAGTTGGAATTGGGCAAATCGGACTTTAAAAATGGACCCGGCGCGAAAATCGGATCGAGTGGGCATTCGGCAAATTTTCGGGTGAGAATTTGGAGAAATGGACATCGTTTTTGGATTCAGCATGCGAAATCGCTAAGAATGGACTATTTATTTGTTGGTTTTGGAGCCCGGCAGGCGTGCGCGTTGTTCGAGACAACGCGGCACGCAAACCGAGGCTTTGGCGCGGCGCGAGTCCCGAGACAGGACGGCACGAGGCTCGAGGATGCGCAGCAGGCGCGTCAGGTGCGCAGGGAGGCGCGCCTCCTGCGTGGGCCACGTGGGGGCCGCCAGGTGGCGGACCCCTGTTGGCGCCCGCGCGGGTGCGGGGGAGTGCGCCCGTGTCACGGGCGCGTGTCCCGCGCCTGTGGGCAGCGTGGTGTCACGCGCCCGTGTGGCGCGTGCCTTGCCGCGCCCGCGTGGCGCGCGGTGACGCGGCCACGTGGCGGGCGCGCGCCTGCCTGGACATGGAGCACCCGCCTGGGTGTTGTGGACCGGCGGTGCGCCGTGGACCGGGTGCTGTGGACCATCCCTCATTTCCTCTTCTTCTTCTTCCTCCCCCGCACGCCACCTTCTTCATTTTCTTTTCCTTTCTTCTTCAACCGAGCGAGAGGGGGGTTTGAGGGAGGAGATGGTGGGTTGTGTGGCGTGGCGTCGTGGGCCTCGTGGAGCGTGCGAAGTTCGCCGGCGGAGCGTTTCGGCGACGGCGGCGCTAACGGGTAGGTCCCGTGCGTTGGTTTTTCTGTATTTTTGTACAGTTTTTGGAGCGTTCTTTTAGACTGTAACTGACCCTCTTGCTCCTTTCTGTGTTGGGCACCGTGCACCGTTTTGCGTGCGGACTCCGGTTTGTGTGCGGATCCTGGCACCGTGCACCGTTTTGCGTGCGGACTCCGGCACCGTGCACCGTTTTGCGTGCGGATTCCGTTTTGCGTGCGGATCCTGGCACCGTGCACCGTTTTGCGTGCGGACTCAGGCACCGTACACCGTTTTGCGTGCGAACTCCGTTTTGCGTGCGGATCCTGGCACCGTGCACCGTTTTGCGTGCGGACTCCGGCACCGTGCACCGTTTTGCGTGCGGACTCCGTTTTGCGTGCGGATCCTGGCACCGTGCACCGTTTTGCGTGCGGACTCCGGCAGCGGACATCGTTTTGCGTGCGGACTTCGTTTGGCGTGCGGATTTCGGCACCGTGCTCCGTTTTGCGTGCGGACTCCGGCAGCGGACTTCGTTTTGCGTGGGGATCGCGTGGAGGCCAATTGCAAGTGTCTACGAGCAATTGGTGGCAAATCGAGGTGGGTGGCCTTATCTCCAAGTTTTATGGGATGTACATTAATTCTATTAATGTAGGACTATGCATGATAGTTATTTTCCTTGTGTAGCATGCTAGATTGTTGGAATGGCTATCCCTTTATTATCGGTTAATGTGGTTATCTTGGAACTTGACCTAGCACCCCCGTCATATGTTGTATGTGTAACCAGACTAGTAGAAAACCCTCACTTGGGCTAGGGTTATTTATGCTTAGACATCCACACAGTTCCTTCATCCCTGGACATAGTGTTTTCTCGCCCGGGTAGTGGGCCGAGAGGTCGGGACTTGCTTTTAGTGTGGGATGCTTCTGCTCTCTTGCTTGGGAGAAGAGTGGAGTCTGGTAGTTGTAGCTGGGTTGCTTATCTGTGCCGGGAGCCGTTTGGGTAAACGGTAGCCCCGGGAGGTCTTGTTTCCCTGTTGTGCCGTCGTGGAGGGAGCCGTTGCGCAGACGGCAGTCCCGGGCCGTCGAGTATCTTTCGGTCCGCCTTGTTGGGAACCGTTGGGGTTGACGCTGTTCCCAGGTCGTTGAGTGTTGTCCGACCTGTTTTGTTACCCGGAGTTGTGGGTCGTTGGCGAGGCTAGTGTCTCGTGTTTCGAGTTAGCCGAGCAGCTGAGTCGTCGAGAGTTCTCCGACTGTTGTGCGAGGTATTTGGGGATCCTGAGTCCTACCGTTCTGAGAGTGAGCGTGGATTTTGACTAGCCTGCTTATGCCAATTTGTGATACTCTATGCCGCGCCGTTTTCCTCAGTTGGAGTCACGTCCCTGAGATGCCGCTATGGATACGATGGGCCTGTTGAGGCAGTTTTGCGCGAGGGGTGAGTTAGTCGGGCAGGACGCCCCACGTAAATCCCGTCCTCATGGGGATGCGTGGTAGTGGGCAGGCGCGTTCCTAGTCGACAGGCGCATGCTTGACTGGACCCTATGAGGAAGTCAGTTCGATTGGGTCTATTGAGCACCTTGGGTGCGAGTGGTCTCTTTTACTTTCATCTGTTCCACTTTTTGAGTATCTAGATAGAGGTATGGTAGCTGTAGAGTAGCTCCAGCTTTTCTTGTTCAGATTTCCTTGCACTGTTATCTTTTACCTCTAGTAGACTTAGTGGGCAGACCGTTGGGCTTGTTGACGGCACCCACTGAGAACTACTGTGGGAAGTAGTTCTCACACCCGTCGTGGTGTCTTTTTCCCCAGGAACTTCTTCTCCTGTTTCTGTTGCTCCAATTGCTGATCCTTCTGACCGAGGCGAGGGAGTCGCGAGCTAGTTCCCTACCCGTCGTTGGAGTGTAGCGGTACCCCCTTCAGATGAGAGCTTCAGTAGATTAGTTTACCTCTTTTTCCTCTGTTGAGTGACCTTTGTTGTGAGGTATAGAGTTGTACTTTATTTTACAGTTTGAGAGACTGATGTAGTAAGGATATTTGTATCGAGGGCTTGTACACTGATGTACTTATTGGAGATATCTCCCTTTTGAGTTCTGTATCAGAGGATTTTGTATATGATAGTATTTGGGGAGATGGATATTGTATTATTTTCAGTTGTACAGTGTTTGGACTTCAGTTTTTAGTAGTCTACTTTCAGCTCTGACATCTGTATACTGTAGTTGATTCTTTCTGCAGGTTAGACGCTTCGTCTGTACGGCAGTTTCCGTACAGATGGCGGATCTGTTAGCGAGCCCGGGTCGCCGTTTCGACCCCGGGGCGTGACAGACGGTGGTCCCGAGGTCGTTGTGAGTTAGTCGACCGTTGTGCGAGAGGTTGGTGATCTTGAGACTATTCGCTCTGAGAGAGAGAGCGTGGATTTTGACTATAGCCTGCATGAGCCACTACTCGATAGCGAGTTAGTCTGTTTGGACGCCCTACGTAATTCCTGCCCGTCAGCGGGAGGTGGTCGTAGGTGGGGCGCAGTTTTGACTGGACCAGATGTGCCAGTCAGCTCGATTGGGTCGATTGTGCACTTCATGTGCTAGTGGTTGCATACCATTCTTTGATTCTCCCCTCTTGAGCATTTAGATGGAGGCTTGGTAGCTGTTAGGTGACATCACCGTTCTTGTTCAGTCCCGCTTCTTTGGTTATTTTATGTCTCTTGAGGACTTAGTGGGCAGACCGTCGGGTCTGGCGGTGGTACCCACTGAGAACTCCCTTTTTGGTGTAGTTCTCACACCCTTTGGGGGTTTTCCCCCTCCTTTTTCCTTCCTCTCCTTTGTTTTGCAGAGTCTTAGCGGGTGTTGCTGATTCTGCGGTTGTTGATCGAGGCCAGGGAGTCGCGAGCTAGATCCCTACCCGTCGTTAGAGAGTAGCGGTACCCCCTTCAAAGGAGACCTGCAGTAGATTGGCTATTTTGTTTTCCTCTTTTGAGAGACTGTTGTAGTGAGGATGATATGTATTGAGAGCCTGTACACTGATGTATTTATTGGAGATACCTCCCTGTTGAGCTATGAGTTTTGTATCTGAGGATATTGTACGATTATCATTTTTAGGGAGATGGACATTGTTGTATTATTTCCAGTTGTACAGTGGTTGATTTTAGTTATATAGCAGATTTTCATTTATAGCTCTGATATCTGTTAGCTGTAGTACTTTTCTTGCAGGTAGGACGCTTCGCATATGTGGGGTTTGGCATAGGTGTCTGATCTGTTGGCGAGCCCGGGTCGCAGTTTCGACCCCGGGGCGTGACACAACTTATTTCAAAGCTGGGGTGTCACGCCCCGGGGTCAAACTACAACCCGAGCTCGCCAACAGATCCGCCGTCTGTGCGGAAACTGTTACGGAATTTGAGTTGGCGTAATTTCGTGAAAGGTTCAAGTCTTGAAGATTGAAGGTGAAGAAGGTTGGATCATTTAACTCAATCTCAAGAAAAAAGAATTCAAAAGGATCAGGTATGTTTAACTAAAGATTTTTGGTGATCCGAATACTTCTTGTAGTGTAGAAACACCTGGAAGAATTTTTCATTACATAAAAATCAAAAACTGGACATGGGACATGTTCAGGATCCGGATCAGACATTCCAATCCGGATCCCGAAGGGTGTTCGTTCATACACTGGTTCAATCCGGATCGCAGCATCTCATGATCCGGATCCCGAACACTAGTTTTACCTTTTTACTTGCACGATCCGTATCAGGATTTGCAATCCGGATCCCGAACGTTGATGTTTGGTGAAACTGTATGAACGATCCGGATCAGCCATTTCGATCCGGATCCCGAACTATTATTTTTCTGGAAACCGTCTTTCTTGCTACTGCAATTCGGATCGCCGAAAATCCGATCCGGATCGCCGTCCGTAAAATTTCCAGAAATGGTAGGTTTTTGATTCTAATCTCCTTCCAAATGTTTCTAACCTATAAATAGACCCTATGATTCTTTTTCTAGGGCTAATCCAAAAAATCCAAAGAGCGACATATATTGAAAAAGACGGCCGTGAAAGAATAATCCACATATAGAGAAGAAAGGAAATACTAGATTTAATTCTATGTTTCTTCATCTATAATTGATTGATTTGATTCTAGGTTTTCATACTCAGATTTTGAGTAGAATCAAATCAATGAATACTTAGATGGTATTTCCGATCTATTTCTAATCTAAGTATTCGGCAGATCATCACCACCCAAAAACAACGATTTCCCCAAAAATCGGCGCGTGGACTCGCGTGTCCTTGTGGATTCAAGGTTCAACCGCTCTCGTGGATTCGGAGCGAGGTACGCTCGTAGATTCGAAGCGTGCTACTGGGTGAAGACCGTGGATTCGGTCGGACGTCGTGGACTCGACGTTGGACGCCGTGGATTCGGCGTTGGACGCAGATCGTGGATTCGAGACGCGTTGCGGAACGAGCAGAGAAGCTCAACTAGGAGCGTATGGTAAGAGGTTGAGTCGTCTGTGAGTACGTTAAATCACCTTGTACGTGTTTTAATTCTAGTGGATTTCACCGTGTTATCGGTCCCGTGGTTTTTTACTCCGGCTTGGAGTTTTTCCACGTAAAAATCTTGCGTGTTCATTTATATTTCCGCATTGGGTTTTATTGCGCAATGATTTTTTGAGTGTTTATTGTTTACACCTATTCACCCCCCTCTAGGTGTTTTTTCCCCTATTTAGATCTATATTACATATAACCCAACAAGTGGTATCAGAGAGGGAATAGGGTTGTAAACAATGGTTGAAGGTGGAAACATCAACAGACCCCCATTCTTCGATGGAACAAATTATGCGTACTGGAAAGTACGGATGAAAGCCTTTTTAATTTCCATCAACGAACGGGTGTGGCAATCAATTGAATTAGGATGGACTAATCCAACTGAAATTATTGCTGATGTTCGCACCATCAAACCTAGGTCGAAATGGACCAAGGAAGAGTTAGATTCATCTTCTTACAATGGCAAGGGAATTAATGCTATTTTTAATGCCTTATCTCAAACTGAATTCTCTCGCATCTCGGCATGTGAGACTGTGAAAGAAATCTGGGATGCTCTTCAGGTTACACATGAGGGAACTAACCTCGTGAAGATTCAAAAGCTGCAAATGCTTATGAGCAGATTTGACTCCATTTTTATGGCAGAAAATGAATCTTTCACGGACTACGATACACGATTGCAAGACATCGTAAATTCATGTGCTAACCTGGGAGAGAAGATTCCAGAATTAAAAGTTGTAAGAAAGATCTTAAGAACTATTCCTGAACGATTTCGCCCAAAGGTTACAGCCATTGAAACTATTAAACACCCGGACGAAATGCGTGTAGAAGAATTAGTTGGTTCATTACAAACATATGAATTGACATTTTATACTAACAATTCTTCTGGAAAAGCATCCTCTTCTAAGTCTTCAGGTTATGCGTTGAAAACAACTAAGGAAGAAGACGCGGATACATCCTCCTCAGACGATGACGAGAACCTATCTATGGAGGAATTTGAGAAGCAGCTCGCTCTCTTGACAAGGAAGTTTCGCCGCAACTTTCGAAGGGGTAATTCAAGTAAAACTCCATCCTTCGGAAAGTCGAAGAAAGGCAAGGGTACTTCAAGTTACAAGTCAAGAAAGCAAGAGAACTTCTCAAAGGATAAGAAAAGTTCAGAGGGACAACTACAATGCTTCAAATGTCGAGGCTACTGCCACATTGCAACGGAGTGTCCCAACAAGTATCCGGCAAAGAAGAAGGCGATGCAAGTCGTCACTTGGGATGACAACTCAACGTCAAATGAGTCGTCTTCAAGTGATGAAGAAAAGAGCAACACGGCATTCCACGCGTCCACATCTTCACCATTCATGTGCTTAATGGCAAGTACATCCGAGTCATTGTCCAACTCCACTGTTGAAAAGATTGCAACGGACAACGAATCGGATAATTCGGAAGGTGAAGATTTTGCTTTAGCCTACCACAGACTTTTACGGGATTCAAAGAAACCGGCTAAGCAAAACAAGGGGTTGAGAGGGAGATTGCAGGATCTCGAAGAAGAAGTAAAAAGGGTAACTTCTCTCTCGACCGATCTTGAAGTGGAAAGGGATAATCTGATAAAAGCAAATGTTTCCCTTCAAGAGTCCAATGAGCAACTCGAGAAGAATTATATAGATATGGTGAACAAAGCGAATTACTTCTTGAAGCTCTACGGCGAGGCCCGACAGGAAAAATTGGAAATGACAGAGACCATTCTCCAACTCAAGGATGAGTTGCAGCGTTTTTCATCAGGAAGGAGTAAGTTGGATAAGCTTCTTGGTCTTGGTCAATCAAACAAGTTCGGCCTCGGATACAATCGAACTAAAGACGATTTTAGTTCGGTTGGGACAGTTTTTGTGCCTCAGTCGGTATCTCCTCCTCCGACACCGGAATTCAAGACAAACAACGACAACAAACCTACTTCATCCTCTTTGGGATCGTCAAGCTCTAGGGTATGTTTTCGTTGTAATTTTGTAGGGCACATTAAAAGAAATTGCAAGATTGGAGCTCAAAGATCAAATCAATCACATCTTGCAACTGCTACCAATGAGTTCACTCCCCAAAAATCAAAGAAGGACTTTTTGTTCCGGCATTTTGGTGTTGGCATATTTCGTGAGTCAAGTCAGTGAGTTGAGTCGGAGTCTTAAAGGGATCAAATTGGTAATCAGCAATCAAAGACTTAGCGAAGATTCAACAAGAGCTCAAGTTGACACTCAGTGTCTTGAGTCTTGAAGATTGAAGTTGAAGAATTGTGGATCAGTTACATCAATCTCAAGAAGAAAGTATTCAAAAGGATCAGGTATGGTTAACTAAATAATTTTGGTGATCCGAATACTTTCTTATAGTGTAGAAACACTTGGAAGAATTTTTAATTGTATAAAAATAAAAAACTGGACATGGGGCATGTTCAGGATCCGGATCAGATGATCCAATCCGGATCCCGAAGGGTATTAGTTCATGTGCAAATCCAATCCGGATCCAAGCCTATTCTGATCCGGATCCCGAACATTGGATGTTGCTGAAATTCATGAACGATCCGGATCGGGAAGTTCAATCCGGATCCCGAACCCTTGGTTTTCTGGAATTGTCTATCACGCTACGACGATCCGGATCGCAGTAAATCCGATCCGGATCGCCGTCCGTAAAATTTCCAGATAAGGTAAGTTTTTGATTCCTATCTCTTTCCAAAGGTTTCTAAACTATAAATAGACATTTAGGGTTTCTCAAAAACGTGGGTTCTCTACCGATTAATTAATTAAACACTTGAGAGCAACCCTAGAGGCTAGGTTTTTATCGTTCTTCTTTATAGCCTCTTTTAGGTCAATTCGACGGTTCTTTCAAGAACATATCTTTTGTCGAATTGATCTAATCTTTGCTTAGAGATTTCTTCTACGGTTCCTCAATGAGAATCTAAGCAAAGGATCACCATCGAAGTCAATATTCTTATCGACTGAGTTTGCGTCGTGGATTCGACTTGGCATCGTGGATTCGGTGTGCTAAAGGCGTTTTGTGGATTCGAAACGTGTGCTCGTGGATTCGAGTGGCGTTCGTGGATTCGAACGTGTGCAGTGGACGTGCAAAATCGGTGGAGCGCGAGGTCCGAAGAAGTTGAAGGAGGGGTTAAATCCGTGGAGACGGTAATCACCTTGTTATTCTTCTTTTCTTAGTGGATTGTTATTGCGTGGACATCCAACCGGTCAGCACAAGGTCCGAAGAAGCTGAAGAAGGGGTTGAGTCCGTGGAGTCGGTAATCACCTTGTTATTCTTCTATTCTTAGTGGATTGTTATTGCGTGTTGGTCCCGTGGTTTTTCTCCTGGATTGGAGTTTCCACGTAAATCTCGGTGTGCTGTTTTTATTTTCCGCATTGGTTTTTATTTTGCACTGAGATTTGGTTTTATAAGTATTACACCTATTCACCCCCCCTCTAGTTTTTGATAGTACCTATTTAGATCCTTGTGGATCCTATTAAAAACCTACAATTGGTATCAGAGCGGGTTTTAGGTTTATCTATCATGATGGGTGAAAGTGGTAATATTTATAGACCTCCTCTTTTTGATGGGACTAATTATGCTTATTGGAAAGTGCGGATGAGAGCTTTTCTCATCGCAATTGATGAGCGGGTATGGCAATCCGTGGAATACGGTTGGGTACATCCTGTTGAGGAAGTAGGAAATTCTACTACCCCAAAACCACGCTCTAGATGGTCCAAAGAGGAATTTGAAAGATCTTCTTACAATGGGAAAGGTATGAACGCGTTATTTAATTCTCTTTCCTCGACTGAGTTCACAAGAATTTTCGCGTGTGAAACCGCGAAGGAAATTTGGGATATTCTCAAAATTACACATGAGGGTACTAATCTTGTAAAAATTCAAAAGCTCCAGATGCTTACAAGTCAATTTGACTCTATTCATATGGAAGAGCATGAATTGTTTACAGATAATTACACTGGACTTCACGATGTAATTAATACATGTGCTAATTTAGGAGAAAAGATCCCGGAGTCGAAAATTGTAAGAAAGATACTTCGGACTCTTCCGGAACGGTTTAGGGCAAAGGTTACCGCCATTGAAACCGTTAGTCATCCGGATGAGATGAGTGTAGAGGAATTAGTAGGTGCTTTGCAAACTTATGAAATGACTTTTCCTACGAATCAAGTTTCTTCCAAGTCTTCTTCTAAGCTTACAGGTATTGCATTCAAATCAACAAAGGAAGAAGATAGCGAATCAAGTTCCGACGATGAAATCTATTTTGCCGATTTTGAAGAACAATTGGCGCGGATCACAAAGAAATTTCGTCGGAAATTTTGGAAGAATCGAACCGATGGATCTTCATCCACGAAACTATCTAAAGGATCATCGGGTTCTAAATCCTCTAATCTCAAAAGCTTTGCAAAACCCTCTAAAGAAAAAGAGAAAGATGATTTCGAAGGGGAAATCCAATGCTATCGATGCAAAGGCTACGGCCATTTTTCAACGGATTGTCCTTCTCCGAAATCATATAAAAAGAGGGCTTTGCAAGCAAAAACTTGGGACGATTCTACTTCTAATGAATCGACCTCAAGTAAAGAGGAAAAAGTTGTTGCCTCTCATGCCTCTCATATTCCCTCTTCTAATGGTTGCTTATCATCTTTAATCACTGACTCTATTCCTTTGATTTTGCATGAAACATCAACATCCGGCGGAGAGTCATCAAGTGAGGGGGAGTCGGACGAGGAAGAACTCGTTGAGGCATATCAACAACTTCTTGCGGAATCTAAGAAGATGGCCAAGCATATCAAGAAGTTGAGGAAGCAACGACTTGAGAATCAAGACGAGAATCATGCTTTAAAGATAAAACTTCATGATCTCGAGGAGGAACAAGGACGTTTATTGAATAACAATAAAATCCTCCAAGAAAAGCTAAACCAATCGGAGACAAACGCTAAATCATATACGGACAAGATTGGTTTTCTAGAAAAACAGTTTGAGGAGATTCATGTCACCAACCAAGCACTGACCAAACAAGTTCATCAACTTAAATCCGACATACAAAGGATTTCAACCGATTCCAAGAAACTTGAGTGTATGTCCGGTATAGGTCAAACAAGCAAGGTTGGTTTGGGTTTTAAAAAGGATCAAACTGTGCATGCTTCAAGTTCCACATTCAAATTGAAAGGAAGAACGTGTCACCTATGTGGACTTGAAGGACATTTGGTGAAGAATTGCCCGAAAAAGAGAAAGAAGAGTTCTTCGGCAACTTCATCTACGCAGCGAACTCAACGGAATCAAAAGACACATCAAGTCAAAGGAGTTCACTCAACCCACCAAAGGTCCGAGCCACAACATCAATCATACAAGTGGATCATTGCGAGGCAAAGACCTAAGGTGGACCAACAGTCAAAGCGGACAACCCCCGGCCACAACGAATCAAGACAACCCAAAATCCAGCGATTTTGGATTCAGAAAGGTGATATCTTTCCTTGTCTTAAGTTCTAAATAGCTTATGACTGTATGTAATGCTTTGATTGGTTTTCCTTTCATATCTTTCTGAATCTCTGCATTACATGTTTTCAATGCTCTTCGTTTTTATACTTTGTTTTTGAACAAAAGGGTTTTTACTGAACAAGTGCATTGAATAAAAAGGGCTTCACGTTTATTCACTCCAAATTAATTTTATTTGGATTATCAACTTTACTCCATAATCATAATCTTGAAGATACTTCATTATAGGAGTTTTTGATATTATAAGCATCAAATTTTAGAAATCATGTGTGATCTTTAGATGCTTAATCTATCTCGGTTGTGTGAATTCATTGTGATAAACGTGAGAAAACCGATAGACTAAAATTTGGGATTTAATTCTTTCACGTAAGAGATTGCATTCTTACAAGGGTAATGAAATGATTTGCAAAAGATGTGGAAAGAGTTACATCCGAAAGGAGTGTGAAAACTACCACCACATGTTGGAAAGAGCTGCCACCCCGGTCGTCCGGTCTGTGTGTGAAGCTACCACATGTTATGGATGCTTGAAAATTATTTATGAAATTTTGTTTAGTTGAAGCATTCGGAGATTTAAATTTAAAGCTCTTATTTTGAACAATCTCCTGGTTGGTATAAGGTGGGATAGTTGAAAGATGCTCAAAGAGCCACCCTTAGGTATTTTAGTGCTTATCTCAAATTTGAAAGGGTAAAATTCAAAATTGATGTCATTTGGAAATCTCTGTAAGTCATCTTTGTAAATCCGTTACATCTTGATAGACTTTGGATCTCAAGATTATTTTTGATGAATTGTGTTTGATGAATATAACATGAAAAACGGTTTATAATGTTTTACCTTTATTTTTCATGATTTCGGAGTAAATCTTTTTAATTTTTGTAAAATTAATTGGATTGAATGACATCTATGTGATCTCATATTAATTTCAAGCACTTAAATTGTTTTCTTGATGGAATACAAATCGGTAATTCAATTATTTCAAAATCTGGATTTGTTTCAAGAAATTATTTGATTTTTGCTTTCTGGTACAGGTACGCAATCTGCATTTTTGTTATATACCAGAAATGAGCTTTTATCTCTCGTTCTCTATGAACTAATGTTGTTAGTGATTTCCTTTTGTCTAGTATGTTCACTGTTTGACAATTTGTGACAAAAAGGGGGAGAACAGAAATTAATGATGATCGTATCACAAAGGGGGAGAACATAAATGCTCAAGACAGGGGGAGAACATGGAGAACATGGAGAACATGTTAGAGATGCTCTTGACAGGGGGAGATAAAGAAAAGGTTGAAAGAGCCGGAAATACAAAAGAACCAAAAGGACGAATCAAATGTAGGATTTTAATTTCTAACGACTAACGTTTGATTTTGTTTGGAGTTTTGTTTTGCAGGAATTACATCACTTTAAGACTCCAAGTCCTAAGTCATAGAGTATGTTCTAGGACTGTTTGGTTCAAATGTAATTTTGTATTTATTGGATCTTTCACGCAAAGAAAATCAATGTTTTGTTGATAACATTGAATTTCGACTTTTTGGTTTAAGATGAGTGACTTGAGAGCTTTTATGTATTTTTGGGTTTTGTCACGAAATTGCCAAAGGGGGAGATTGTTACGGCATTTTGGTGTTGGCATATTTCGTGAGTCAAGTCAGTGAGTTGAGTCGGAGTCTTAAAGGGATCAAATTGTCAATCAGCAATCAAAGACTTAGCGAAGATTCAACAAGAGCTCAAGTTGACACTCAGTGTCTTGAGTCTTGAAGATTGAAGTTGAAGAATTGTGGATCAGTTACATCAATCTCAAGAAGAAAGTATTCAAAAGGATCATGTATGGTTAACTAAATAATTTTGGTGATCCGAATACTTTCTTATAGTGTAGAAACACTTGGAAGAATTTTTAATTGTATAAAAATCAAAAACTGGACATGGGGCATGTTCAGGAACCGGATCAGATGATCCAATCCGGATCCCGAAGGGTATTAGTTCATGTGCAAATCCAATCCGGATCCAAGCCTATTCTGATCCGGATCCCGAACATTGGATGTTGCTGAAATTCATGAACGATCCGGATCGGGAAGTTCAATCCGGATCCCGAACCCTTGGTTTTCTGGAATTGTCTATCACGCTACGACGATCCGGATCGCAGAAAATCCGATCCGGATCGCCGTCCGTAAAATTTCCAGATAAGGTAAGTTTTTGATTCCTATCTCTTTCCAAAGGTTTCTAAACTATAAATAGACATTTAGGGTTTCTCAAAAACGTGGGTTCTCTACCGATTAATTAATTAAACACTTGAGAGCAACCCTAGAGGCTAGGTTTTTATCGTTCTTCTTTATAGCCTCTTTTAGGTCAATTCGACGGTTCTTTCAAGAACATATCTTTTGTCGAATTGATCTAATCTTTGCTTAGAGATTTCTTCTACGGTTCCTCAATGAGAATCTAAGCAAAGGATCACCATCGAAGTCAATATTCTTATCGACTGAGTTTGCGTCGTGGATTCGACGTGGCATCGTGGATTCGGTGTGCTAAAGGCGTTTTGTGGATTCGAAACGTGTGCTCGTGGATTCGAGTGGCGTTCGTGGATTCGAACGTGTGCAGTGGACGTGCAAAATCGGTGGAGCGCAAGGTCCGAAGAAGTTGAAGGAGGGGTTAAATCCGTGGAGACGGTAATCACCTTGTTATTCTTCTTTTCTTAGTGGATTGTTATTGCGTGGACATCCAACCGGTCAGCACAAGGTCCGAAGAAGCTGAAGGAGGGGTTGAGTCCGTGGAGTCGGTAATCACCTTGTTATTCTTCTATTCTTAGTGGATTGTTATTGCGTGTTGGTCCCGTGGTTTTTCTCCTGGATTGGAGTTTCCACGTAAATCTCGGTGTGCTGTTTTTATTTTCCGCATTGGTTTTTATTTTGCACAGAGATTTGGTTTTATAAGTATTACACCTATTCACCCCCCCTCTAGTTGTTTGATAGTACCTATTTAGATCCTTGTGGATCCTATTAAAAACCTACACTTTTCAAAAGAAAAGAACTGTGATGCCCCCAATAGTCCCACATCGGATGTGGATGGAATTATGATTGGGTTTATACGAGATATGGACACTAGCAATAATAATCGGGCTTAAGCATTTTGGGCTGTGGTGTGGGCCCAACGAGTTATTATTACTAGTGGGCCGGGTCGTTACATTTGGTATCAGAGCCAATAACCAGCCGGAAGTGTGTGATGAGTTTCGGCTGAGTCTGGGTCTAGATGACAGGACTAGCGAGACGAGTCTCACATCGCCTGGTGATCTTGGGCTGCTGTGTGTGTGTTTGGGCTGACGAGGACGTCAGGCCTAAACGGGGGGAGTCTGTGACGCACCCAATAGTCCCACATCGGATGTGGATGGATTTGTGATTGGGTTTATATGAGACTTGTACACTAGTAATAATAACTGGGCTTAAGCATTTTGGGCTGTGGTTTGGGCCCAACGAGTTATTATTGCTAGTGGGCTGGGTCGTTACAAGAACATTGGTAGTACTTCAAACAAGACGATGACAAAAGAAAAAGATCAATCATACAAGACGTCTTCATCAAGGAAAATTTCTCAACCATTGCCTACATACTCTAAAACTCAAAAGGTTTGGGTATGCAAAGGTGAAATCTTTCCTTGCCTTTAATCTTCCTACGATTAAATGTTGTGTAGTTTATGTAGACTATTTTTCTTTCTTTGGACCAACTCGTCAACCATCTTTGGGAGGTAAATGGTACATTTTCTTTGTCACGTCCCGGGGGTCGAAACTGCGACCCGGGCTCGCTAACAGATCCGCCATCTGTACGGAAACTGCCGCACAGACGAAGCGTCTACCTTGCAAGTCAGATCTAGAGCTAAAACATGTATCAGAGATGAAATAAAACTAGTAGCTAACCAAAACACTCTGAACATCTGAAATAGAAAATCTCCACTAGTACACCAATCCTCAATACAGGTCTCACAAATAAATGAATAAAATACAAGCCTCACCAATCTCTCAGACTGTCCAGTACAAAAGTAGAATCATAAAGCTAACAGGGTACATCTACCTCAGACTCTCAAGCTGGTAAGGAACTAATAGGCCACGTCCTCACCTCGGTCTGCTGTCTCCGCGCGAGCCAAGCCGGAACAGCTACCTTAGGAAACCTGTCACCGCAGCGGGTGTGAGATCTACTGCAGAAGGCAGATCTCAGTGGGTACCGTCCCAACATCCACGGTATGCCCACTAAGTCTACTGGAGCCAAAACAGATTGATATGCAGATAGATAGATAGATAGATAAGCTGAAGGAAAACTACAGCTAATATGTCTCAAACATAATGCTCAAAAGGAAACTCTATCATAAACATGCTATGCATACTCTCGCTACTGCTAAAATGCCTCAGTGTCAATGCTCAAAGGAAAAACCATCTAAGAACATAATATGTAACCACCCGCTCATAACACCCAATCTCAAAGACTGCCAAAACTGGCTCAGTCCAGCCTGCGCCTGTCGTCTAGGAACGCACCTGCCCACTACCACGCATCCACAACAGGACGGGATTTACGTGGGGCGTCCTAAACCGACTATCTCAATCTCACACAAAGTGACCCCATGGTAACTCGGCCAGGGGTATCCAGCGACCACTAGTATATGAACTAGGCGCATCATCATCTCATCATCAACACGCACCCGGGGCGTAACTCTAGGGGAGCGACCCCAACGAGCTCAAGTATCTCATCTATCTCAATAAGCGGCATATGCAGGCTATGGTCCACGATCAATCAGATCGGCAACTCGGTGCTCAAAAGCACAACTCAGTCGGAACAAGACTCCATGACTCAACAGGAAAATGCCCAAATCCTCACATAATCTGTCAGAGAACCCTCTACGACTCGATCTGATAATGCACAACCCCAAAACTCTCATGACTAGTTGGAGAATCACCTCCACTATCAAATCAGAGTTACACAACTCATGGTCTAGAATAATCTCATCAGAAGCTCAAACTCAAATGACACTATAACTCCTCTCAAAACTCGAAAAGAAACCCCTCGGCCCCCCAGGCACGAGGTCAGAAACACCCTGAACCATTGCCATACTTCTGGCGAATTCCTGATTTAAAAACCACATTTAAAAAGTTGATTTTTCCTTAAAACGGGTTTTCTCAATTTTTAAAATGATCAGGGTGCAAAATAAATGCCAAAAGAACATGCAGTCTAGTGTCATAAAGTATTAGAGTCTACTAAAAATGATCTGGGGTTTCCACGAATTTTATAGAAAATTTCAGGCAACTATCAGATTAAAAACGGTGAAAATAGCATGATAATTATGATTAAATTGCATTCAATAGCTTTAAAGGGCATTCCACATATTTTGGAGAAATTCCAACCCACCTGGAACGTTTTCCGCAGGCAATCGCTGAAGTCGGTGAAGTGCCGGAACCTCGAACTGACGAAACCTCGAAAATCGTGCCGCAAATCCCGAAAAAATCCCCGGAAGCTCATTTAATTACCCTCGAGTCTTCACAAAATTCTGCCCACAATCGGCTCACTCCTCAGCCAAAAATACAGTGCAGACAAGGCTCAACTTCACCACTATCCATCAACAGCAAGCTCACTACATACAACAAGTCCACCATCAGTCACAGATTCCCAAAGCACCAATGCATACTAATAATTAAAGTCCACAGCTCATGTCACGCCCCGGGGTCGAAACTGCGACCCGGGCCCGCTAACAGATCCGCCATCTGTACGGAAACTGCCGTACAGACGCAGCGTCTAGCCTGCAAAAGACAAAACTACAGCTACACAGATATCAGAGCGGATAAAAAGGTGTACTATAAAATTTTTCTCAACCACAAGATGCTAGAACTCATAGCCTATCTCCCAAAATCAGCCGATACAAAAAGAAGTGCACCTATACAACATCTACAAATCCAAATGGGAGATAGCTAAACAGGAAACATAACCAACTCCCACAATCCGGGATGGTACATCTACCTCTCTCTAAAGTAACAATGCTGGTAGGGAACTATCACACGACTCCCTGTCCTCGGTCCGTCCAGTCAAGCACAGCAGGAACGGAAGAAAGCCTCAGCAACCTGTCACCGACAGAGGGTGTGAGAACTACATCCTACAGTAGTTCTCAGTGGGTACCGTCTCCAAGAACCACGGTCTGCCCACTAAGTCTACCAGAGGCATAAGATAGAGAAAAGACTGATGATAATATAAATAAGCTGGAAAAGAATCTACAGCTATCATGCCTCTATCTACTATGCTCAATAAGAAGAGACTATGGATGATGGTATGCAGTCACTCACTGCTGACAATATGTCACAAGTACTACCCAAGACACTCTACAATGACACATGCTACGCCATCACTCCCTCAGTATATCTTGAATCTCAGCGACTGCCCACCCGGGTCCAGTCGAGTCAAGCCTGTGCCCCCTGGTGTATCAACCAGGGTGTCCAAACGGACAAACTCGATATCTCACACAGTGACCCCATGGTAGCACGGCCAGGGGTATCAAGCGACCTCTAGTATATGAACTAGGCGCATCATCGCAGCCTCGTCAGGCTCGGTATCATCATCGCAGCCTCATCAGGCTCGGAATCATCAACGCACCCGGGGCGTGGTTCGAGGGGTGCGACCCCACCGAACTCAAGTATCTCATCAGTATCACTGTCTCACAAGTGGCTCCTGCAGGCTGTGGTCCTCGATCAAACAGATCGGTATCTCGATGCTCAAAGCACAAACTCAGTCGGAGAACCCTCCACGACTCAATCTCACAACACAGACCCACTCAACGAAGGTACTACACAGCTAGGACCACCGTCTCTCCCACGGCTCCCACAACACAACTCTACTGAACTCAACACTCAACTCACGGCCGGAGCTACTCCACGGCCAGATCTACGAAGGGTCCGAAACCCAGGGAGACTAACATCTACGTCCCCAGGAGAGAAAGCAGCCCTTAGAACCCAGATCACTCGAATCCGCTCGGGTGGATAAGTTTATAAGAAACCATGTCATTTATTTCAGAAAACCATTCAATCTGAGAGAAATCCATCTTTTTAATGATTTTTAGTCTCTTTTAGGAAAACCCTTTGAAATCAAGTTTTATGCCCAAGCCTCGAAGAGCTGATGCCTTCGTCCCAACGGACGAGAACAGACACAGACAACCTTGCGAGGCTTGGAAGAAACATTGGCTGACTAAAATCATGTATTTATCCAAAAAGGTTCTGGGTTCAAGGTCCTGCTAACACACGTGCACCACGATCCCAACCTGGTGGTGATGAGAAGAACAGTGGAAAGGAAAAATCCCCGGGGCCACCGTTTATCTGAAACGGCTCCCCAAAATGCTAACACTGGCCTAACCCAGCCACCAGACCCCACTCGGCCCCCCGGGCCCGAGTGCAACACCCGTCCCACAACACTCTGACCACTCAGCCCACTACCCGGGCGAGGAAACTCTAAGTCCCGAAGGATGTGAAAAGTGCGGGATGTCTAAAGCATAAAGGAACCTAGCCCAAATTAAGGTTCACAATTGGTCTGGTCAAACTCATGCACATATGACGGGGGTGCTAGTTAAGTTCCAAGAAAACACTTAAACTAGCATGCAATCCTAACACATTAGAATTAGAAGGAAGTCCGTAGACTTGGAGAGAAAACCAACCCACCTCAGAAAGCCACCAATTGCTCGTCGACACTTGCAATTGGCTCAGCGGCTTACCTGGCCTCCAAGGGGTCCGCACGCAACACGAAGCCCGATGCCAGAAACCGCACGCAAAATGGAGCACGCGGCGACCAACCACACGACCGCGCGCTCCGCGGAAGCTAAAACCGCACCGCAAGCTGCCAGAAGCGAAGAAATCGCAAAATCAATCCACACAGTCAAAACCGAGCATCCGACGGCGAAAAACAGCTTCCGTCGGCGAAAACAGCCTCCGTCAGCGAAAACCAGCGCCCGACGGCGAAAAACAGCACGCGGCGGCGAAAACAGCTCCGTCGGCGAAAAACTGCGCCCGACGGCGAAAAACAGCACGCGGCGGCGAAAAACAGCTCCGTCGGCGAAAAATAGCGCCCGACGGCGAAAAACAGGCAAAATCTGCTAGCGAGACAGTTCGCGAAAACCCTGCGAAACCTGCTCGCGAAAACCGCTCAAAATCTGCTCACAAACTGCTTGCAAAAACTGCTCAAAACCGGCTTGCGAAAACAGCTTGCGAAAAGCTGCTCCGTCGGCGAAAAACTGTGCCCGACGGCGAAAACAGCTCACAAATCAGCTTGCGAAAATCCTGCGAAAACCGCTCGCAAAACAGCGGAAAACAGCGAAACCCGCGCGCGAAATCGCTTGCGAAATCTGCCGGCGAAAACTGCGAAAAACGGCTCCGTCGGCGGAAAAACTGCGCCCGACGGCGAGAAACAGCGCGCGGCGGCGAAAAACTGCTCCGTCGGCGCAAAAACTGCGCCCGACGGCGAAAAACAGCGCGCGGCGGCGAAAAACTGCTCCGTCGGCGAAAACCAGCGCCCGACGGCGAAAAAACGGCTCGCGGCGGCGAAAAACAGCGGCCGACGGCGACCAACTGGCTCCGACGGCGAAAAAAAACAGCGCCGGCACGCAACCCGAGGTGTCGCCCGCCGTCCGGGAGCACGCCGAGCGTCCACCGGCCCTGCCGCGCGACGAGGGAGGCCCACCGCGCGGCACCAAGCCAAACCGCGCGGCGCAGGGGCTGCTGCGCGACGCTAGAGCGCGTCGCGCAGTGCCCCAGCGGCACTGCGCGCGGCGCCCAGCGGCGCTGCGCGCGGCCGCGCGCAGCCCGCCCGCGCGCGCGGCCGCTGCGCGCAGCCCGCAGCGCTGCGCGCAGCAGCGCGCGCCCGCGCGCCCGCGCAGGCCCGCGCACGCCTGCGCGCGGCCCGCGCGGCCCGCGCAGGCCCGCGCGCGGCCCTGCCGCGCGCGGCCATGCCGCGCGCACCTGCGCGCGGCCAAGCAGTGCCGCGCGCGCCCGCGCGCGGCCATGCCGCGCGCGCCTGCGCGCGGCCAGGCAGCGCCGCGCGCACCTGCGCGCGGCCCTGCTGCGCGCGCCTGCGCGCGGCCAGGCAGGGCCTGCCGCGCGCGCCTGCGCGCGGCCTGGCAGCGCCGCGTGCAGCACTTTGCTGCACGCGGCGCCGCGCCCAGCGGCACCTCGCCGCAGGGTGCTGCCAACGGCAGCACCCTGGCGCTGCGCGTGCGTCGCTGCGCGCGCGCGCGGCCGCCGGCGACGGCAAAAAAAACAGAAAATACCCCCCGATAAAACCGATAATTCCCAAAAATCCAAACGCTCCAAAAATCCAATTTTTAGCATTTAAAATCCAATTATAAAAATCCCTAAAGCTCAAAAACTCCAAGAAACCTCAAAAAAGAGAAATTACTTACCTCGTTGTCGCACGCCGCACGCCCACGGCGCTCTCTCCGCCACCAACGGGGAGTCCAAAAATCCGAGAAGCTCCAATCCCTTTTCTTTCTTCCTTTTCCTCTCTTTTACTTTCCTTTCTTTCTCTTTTTTTTCCTTTCTTTCTCTTTTCTTTTCTTTCTCTGCTGCAGAGGGAGGCTGGGCCCTTTATATAAAGCATAAAGCTTTAATTAATTAATTAACTAATTAATTAATTCCAATAATTCCAACTCCAACTCACTTTTTGCCTTCGGGCTCTCCGCCGCTGCCCGGAACCTCCCGAACTCCGCTGTAAATCGGAAATACACGCGCTCACAGCTTTTTCTCTTCAAAAAGCTCATCCGTTGAGGCGGGGTGCTCAAATCCATTACCGGCTCCAAAATTGCCAGTTCCAACTCACTTTTTGCCTCCGGGTCCTCCGCGTCAGTCCGGAACCTCCCAAACCTCGCTGTAAATCGAAAGTACACGTGTCCACAGCTTTTTCTCTTCAAAAAGCTCGTCCGTTGAGTCGGGGTGCTCAAATCAATTACCGGCTCCAAAATTGCCAGTTCCGACTCACTTTTTGCCTCCGGGTCCTCCGCGTCAGTCCGGAACCTCCCGAACTTCGCTGTAAATCAAAAGTACACGTGTCCACAGCTTTTTCTCCTCAAAAAGCTTATCCGTTGAGTCGGGGTGCTCAAATCAATTACCGGCTCCAAAATTGCCAGTTCCGACTCACTTTTTGCCTCCGGGTCCTCCGCGTCAGTCCGGAACCTCCCGGACCTCGCTGTAATCTGAAAGTACACCTGTTCCAAGTGTTCCTGAATTTCCGGCGCTCCACGGTGAAGTCGGAAATTTCCAATCTCATCCTCAATCGGCCTACAAAGCCCGGAAAAACCCCGAATCGAGCTGGAGCTTCCGCGTTGATCCGAATCAACCCGGCATCAACTGTAACCTCAGATACAACATGCTCAAGGCAATTCTCTCTGCTCCAAGCCATCTGAGTGGTCGGCGCGCTATCCAAAGCCCCGGTACTTTACAGCTCACATACACTTCTCACATAAATCCTTTAATACAAAGCTCCAAGCCCAATAGCAAATAGGTAATCCTCAGCACACACAAACACACTAATTTGTCCATTAATTCCTTCACAAAACCACCCCAAATCAAACGCATATACTCACATAAATTATTCTGTAAGCTCCCTTTATACTCTCAATCAGCTCCAATTGCACACAATTAATTAAGTTCACATATACACAATCCCTTAATTCCACCCTTACACACTACTATTGTGTATAATTTAATTCCATTAAAAAATCAGCACACTAAGGTACATGCTCACACAAACACACACTGCCAAAAACTCTCAAATAGTTCCTCAATGTGCAAGATTCAAAAGAGAAAATCCATTTCAGCTCAATAATCCCAAAACCGCAAAACCAATCCAAAAAAAATCCAAGCTTGGGAGAAATCTGACAGTTTACCTCACGCACGGCCAACGCGCGCACGGCTCCGCCCAGCTCCAAGCAGCAAGACCACACACAAGCAGCACCCTCTCTTTTCTTTCTTTTCCTTACATTCTCTCTTTTCCTTCTCTTTTCTTTCTTTTCCTTACATTCTCTCTTTTCTTTCTCCTTTCTTTCTTTCTGATTCCTCTCTCTGAATCCAGGGGGAAATGAGAGGAGTCATCCATATATATAAAGATGAGAGGGTCCACAGGGTGAAAAGGAGAGTTGGAAAAGCAAAAAGACCAATTTACCCTTGCTTAACCACAACAAACTTGCTCAAAAATCCACCCGCAGGACGCCCAATTTTTCCACCACGCGGCGCCCAATTGCCACCCGTGCGGCGCCTTGGCCCGCGGCGCGCGCCCGCGCCCGCTGCGCGCACCCGTTGCGTCGCCTGCGCGCGCCCGCCTGCCGCTGCGCGCGCCCGCCTGCCGCTGCGCGCGCCCGTAGGCGCTGCGCGCGGCGGCCATGCGCACCCGCGCAGCGCTAGCACCCCTCTGCACGCCCGCGCGGCACCCTCGGCTTGTCACACCTCCACCCACAACAACACCATTGACAACCAAAACCCAATTCAACCCCACAAACCAAAGCTAAGCCTACTTTCTCTCACTCTAGAAAAATAGCAAAGTGCCTCCATGAGGCTCGACGTGCGTGCGCTCCGCTCGGCTCCAAGCGGCTAATAGCGGAAGAACCGAACCGTCAACACCATCAAAAACCTCATTCACTTTCCCTCAATTCATCTTCTTCTTCTCAATCTTTCTCAATTACTATTTCCTCTGTTTTACATTTTTTCCTCTGTTTCACTTTTGGAGAAGGTGATGACATGGCATGTGCTAATTAAGTGGCCTAATTAAGGAGGTGTGGTGCATGGTGTATGGTGCAAGGTGAGTAAGAACCTAAGGAAATCCCTTCAACACCAACACCAATTTCCAAGCCAAGACCTCCCTCTCACACACATCCACATTCTCTAATTCCTTCTCTTAGGCAAAACTCCAATTATTAAAATAAATAATTAAATAATTACTTAATTCCAAATTAAGCCAACTCCAAGTCACTTTTTGCCTTCGGGGTCTCCGCACCGGCCCGAAACCTCCCGAACTCCGCTGTAATCTGAAAATACACATGCCCACAACTTTTTCTCCTCAAAAAAGCTCAACCGTTGAGTCGGGGTGCTCAATCAAAAACCGGCTCCAAAATCGTCAGTTCCGACTCACTTTTCGCCTTCGGGTCCTCCGCGTCTGTCCGGAACCTCCCGAACTCCGCTGTAAACACAAAGTACACCTGATCCAAGTATTCCCAAATTTTCTGCACTCCACTATAAAGTCGAGGCTTCCCCGAAGCCAGTCCTCTACCGGCGCACAATGCCCGGAAAACCCCGAATCAAGCTGGGGCTTCCGCGTAGATCTGAATCAACCCGAACTCATCTGTAAACATGATTTGGACTCGTCCAAAGTAAATCCTCCACATCACGCCATTTTCCGAGGTCGGTGCACTATCCGAAATCCCGGTACTCTACATTCTTGATGATTGATGATTTCTCTAGATATTCTTGGGTAGCATTTTTAAAAGAGAAAGCTGATACTTTTGATTCTTTTCACGAGATTTGCCATCGTATTATGATTGAAAAGAATGAAAAGATTACTCGTGTTAGAAGTGATAGAGGTGGAGAATTCATAAATTCAAAATTCATTGATTTTTGCACTTCCAATGGCATTAAACATGAATTCTCGGCACCCTATACACCTCTACAGAATGGTGTAGTCGAGCGCAAAAACCGGGTTGTACAAGAAATGGCACGTGTTATGCTTCACAGCCGGAATTTACCGTTATATTTTTGGGCTGAAGCTGTGAACACTGCAGTCTATGTAATTAACCGCGTTTATTTGCGCCCGGGAACTTTTAATACACCATATGAACTATGGTTTTGTAGAAAACCGAACATCAAATATTTTCGTATCTTTGGGAGTCGGTGTTATATTTTGCGTGACCGCGAAAATCTTAGAATATTTGACTCTCGAAGTGACGAAGGGATTTTCTTGGGTTATTCTACAAACAGTAGAGCATATCGAGTTTTTAACTTAGAATCTAAGACGATCGTAGAATCGATAAATGTTAAATTAGATGAAGTTTTTCACTTTGCATCTGAAAAATCTACCCTCGATATCTCTCTAGATGATGATACACCTGCCATTGCATCTTCTCATGATAATACTTCCAATATTAATGATGCATCTAATGGTTCTTCAAGTTTATCTGATGTGCAGGAATCGTCTCATGTACCTCCGAGTACTCCGTTACCTCAAACGTTACGCATCTCCAAGGATCATCCGGAATCGAATATTATTGGAGATCCACAAGAAGGAGTTAGAACTCGGAGGCAGTTGGTTTGTGGATTCGCTTGCTACGTATCTTTAATCGAACCAAAGAACATAGATGAAGCTCTTCAGGATGACTACTGGATTAAAGCAATGCAGGAAGAGCTCCATCAATTTGAGCGAAACAAAGTCTGGGAATTAACGAAGCCTTCGAAGCAACACAATGTGATAGGTACCAAATGGATTTTCAAGAACAAGAAAAATGAGGATGGTACTATCATCAGGAACAAGGCACGATTAGTTGCTCAAGGCTACTCTCAAGTAGAAGGTATAGACTTTGATGAAACTTTCGCCCCTGTAGCTAGACTCGAGTCCATTCGTATACTATTTGCTATTGCTTGTCATTTTAAAATCAAATTATTTCAAATGGACGTTAAGAGCGCGTTTCTAAATGGGTTTTTAAATGAGGAAGTTTATGTGGCTCAACCGAAAGGTTTTGTAGACCATAAACAACCTAACCATGTTTTTCGTTTGAAAAGGGCTCTTTACGGTCTGAAACAAGCACCGCGAGCATGGTACGAAAGGTTGACAAAGCACCTTTTGGAGAAGGGCTATACTCGAGGGGGAGCTGACAGGACTCTCTTTGTGAAGCATTATCAAAACAATTTCATTATAGCACAAATCTATGTCGATGACATTGTATTTGGCGCAACAAGAGATAATGATGCTTCTAAATTCGCGGAGACTATGGAAAGCGAATTTGAGATGTCCTTGATGGGCGAATTGACTTATTTTCTTGGATTGCAAATTAAACAAAATGATGAAGGTATTCACTTGTGTCAATCCAAGTATGCAATGGAGTTGGTTAAAAAGTTTGACTTAGAAAATTCGAAGGATTTTTCGACTCCAATGGGAACTAGCCACAAGGGACTTGGAAGTGAATCACATAGTGAGAATGTAGACGAGAAACTGTATCGAAGTATGATTGGAAGTCTACTTTACCTCACGGCTAGTCGCCCGGGTATATCCTTTAGTGTTGGGATTTGCGCGAGATATTAATCAGCACCAAAGGAGGTTCACCTGAAAGCGGTGAAAAGGATCATCCGGTACATCAAAGGATCAATTAATTTCAGAATTTGGTATCCTATGGGAACTAATTTGGATATTGTTGGATACTCAGATGCCGATTGGGCAGGATCAGTGGATGATCGAAAAAGCACGAGTGGTGCATGCTTCTATCTTGGCCATTGCCTTGTTGCATGGCACAGTAAAAAGCAGAATTGCATAGCACTCTCGACTGCCGAAGCGGAATACATTTCAGCGGGTAGTTATTCAACCCAACTCATTTGGATGAAAAGTGTGTTGAGCGACTTCCGAATTTCAGCAACTTCGGTAACAATTTTTTGTGACAACACTAGTGCTATAAACATTTCCAAAATCCCTGTGTTGCACTCTAGAACAAAACATATTGAGCTTAGATATCATTTTCTTAGAGAGCTAGTTGAATTAAATACTCTTCAACTTTCATATATTTCAACTGAGGATCAATTAGCTGACATTTTAACAAAACCTTTGGATCAAAAACGTTTTATTCATTTGCGAAAAGCAATTGGAATGCTTTCCTTGATATAATTTTTAAAACCCTTGCTTAGGTTAGGTTTTGTTTTTGTGTTTTTGTTCTTTATCTATGTTTATACATAGTACATTAATTGAGCATAGATCATAATTGACTTTAATTGCATATTTTCACACATTTAGAAATTTATTATGCTTTTGACATCATAATATTTCACTGTTGCAATGATCATTTACGTTAATTAAGTCATCTTCTAAGTGATCAAAGTCAATTTCTCTCTCAATGATCTCTTGGTATAGTCATTATCTTATTTGACTGCTTTGTCGAGTATGAATACGAGATCAATTTTTGGTTGAATACCTTATATATTAAATAATTGATAGCCAATTGAGGGGGAGTCAAAGAAAAGTAAAATGCTCAAAAAATGTGGAAAGAGTTACATCCCAATGAGGAGTGTGAAAACTACCACCACATGGAGGAAAGAGCTACCACCTCGGTCGTCCAAGTACTGTGTGCAGCTACCACATGTATACCAAGCATGGTTGTTCAATTTTTGATTAAGTAAAATGCATATTGAGATACTTGACTCTGTCAAATTTCAAGGTTGTTATAAGGTGGGATTTTAAAGAAAGATGCTCAAAGAGCCACTCCGTCAACAGATTGTCTAAATACATTATCTAACTTATTTGGGATTTCAAACATCTATTGATCTTGGTATTTCATTTTCTTTACCAAATTGATGATTTGATAAAGGCATTACGCATAAGATCATGTTAGATGTGATTGAAGTTGTTCAACTTTAGGGGATTTAATTTTTGTAAATTTTCATTTCATTTTTGGATATTATTGATAGATTTGGCATAATCTAATTCTTGTTGTATGAAACGATATTTTTGTTTAAAGTTGATACACAATTGTGCTTACATACTTTTTCTGGATCTTATGAAATTTTTCTAAATTTTTCTGAAGAAAAAGTAGGAGCCGATCCGGATCGGGCAAGCTGATCCGGATCCCGAACGCAGGCTTCTTCCTGCGGTTGGCCGATCCGGATCAAAATCTCGATCCGATCCGGATCACGGCTAGGATTTTTAATAGAACGAAAGGGTTTTGATTTCTTTTACCCTAATCTTTTGTTCTCAAGTCTCTAGAGCTTCTCTCTCTAGAATTCTTGCACTTTGGAGCTTTCCTAACCCAAGTTCTTCGAATCCAAGTAAGTTTTATTGATCAAAATCTCGTTTTTCACAGGTTTTCTCTATTTTCTTCAAAACGTGATGAGATTTTTCTATCCTTTTCGTTTGTGAATGGTTTTTGGTCAAATCTCTTTTGAAATAAGAACTCTGGGTAGATTAGTTTCGATTATATGCTAGGTATTCTCCTGATTAACGAATTTTTGGGCTTCGATTTCTGAAAATTCTGTTTTAGGGCATATAATAGGAATTTTTGAAAAACATGCAATTGATCTATTTTTAAAATTCTTTTTGCAAAACTAATTTGATTTTTAGTCTCTCTACATGATTATGATTGTTTGGGTACAATTTTTCAAATTTTTGAAAATTAACAATTTTTTCATGTGTTCTTGAGTTATTGTTCACAGGATTTCTTTTCTCAAGAAACCAATAGCAATGGTGGTCACGTGGATCATTTTTCTTCTAGCTGCTATGGTACATACGAGAGACACTGTCAAGCCCAAGAGAGCCAAGAAAGCGAAGAAGACTAAGGATGATTCTGACATTGAATCTGAAACAGAATCGATCGATTGGGATGAGTTGCAAATTGAAGCAACAACTGTTCCCACTGCCTCAAAAGGGAAAGCCCCTGCTGAAACCTTAAAGGCTCCGCCTACTGCTGCTGAAAAGGGCAAAGCCCCAATGGAAGAAACCTCTGGGAAGACAAGAAGAAAAGGTGTTGCTCGCAAAAGAGGGTGTGCTCAAGGAATTTCCATTGAGCAACCAGCTGCTAGCCAAGCACCTCCACAAGACTTTATCAGCTCGGCTAGGATTAAGGAAAATGAAGAGGGAAGTGGAATTCAAATTACTGAATCCCTCTCTAGAGCACACTCGGTACCTAGCGAATCCCCATGGGCTGAAGACCAGCATGCATCATCTGCCTCTACAACTCGTCCAGCGACTTCCAAGAGAAACGCTCTAGAAGCTACTGTATTGGCCGCCATTCATCAGGACCAAAGAAGACTTTCTGCTGACCAAGAGAGATTGGCATTAGGTCTCCGACAAATGGCCGCTGACCAAAAACAGATGAAGAAGAAATGTTCCAAATTATCGCGAATGCTGAAAGGAATCTTGAACAAGATAGACGATACTAGCTCAAACAGTTCTGATTTGGCTTGATCTTTTATGCTCTAACCCTTATCGTTTCTATTGCAGGTTTTTAAGTTTTAGGTTTTAGTTTTAGTTCTCAGGATTTTCTTGATTGTGAACTTTTTAACTCTCCTTGTGTTTTGTAATTTTTGGCTTAGTTTGTGACAAAAAGGGGGAGAGAATTTAAAGCTTAGAGTGAGAACTTTTGGTGTGAATGTGTGAACATCAAGGTAAGTATCACTTCAACTTCAACTCTGGTTTTTATCTTGTGTTTTGTTGGATGTCCCTACTAACTATTCGACTAACTACTTGGACATGCAATATGACTAACAAGTTGATGTTGGACTAACACTTTGTGACATTTGGTTTTTGAATGCATAGAAGATATGTTGGTTTTTGACTATGATTCTCTTACATATCTGAATTCTCAAATGTCATGATGATCAGATAAACTCTATCTCTGTACTTGGTTTTGTATGTTTCAATTCTTGAGGTATCTAACGATTCTTTTTGTCTAGAATGATTTCTGCGTGCAGAGAGTACAGATGTCTAAGTCTAGAGTATGTTTTAGGAGTTTATCTCATGTTTTTAAAATTTTTGGATCTCCATTGTAAATTTTTGTTGTATGGTGATAGCAACAAAAATATCTTTTTGAATTTTCTTTAGTGGATTTGTGTTTTGTCACGAAACCGCCAAAGGGGGAGATTGTTACGGAATTTGAGTTGGCGCAATTTCGTGAAAGGTTCAAGTCTTGAAGATTGAAGGTGAAGAAGGTTGGATCATTTAACTCAATCTCAAGAAAGAAGAATTCAAAAGGATCAGGTATGTTTAACTAAAGATTTTTGGTGATCCGAATACTTCTTGTAGTGTAGAAACACCTGGAAGAATTTTTCATTGCATAAAAATCAAAAACTGGACATGGGACATGTTCAGGATCCGGATCAGACATTCCAATCCGGATCCCGAAGGTTGTTCGTTCATACACTGGTTCAATCCGGATCGCAGCATCTCATGATCCGGATCCCGAACACTAGTTTTACCTTTTTACTTGCACGATCCGGATCAGGATTTGCTATCCGGATCCCGAACGTTGATGTTTGGTGAAACTGTATGAACGATCCGGATCAGCCATTTCGATCCGGATCCCGAACTATTGTTTTTCTGGAAACCGTCTTTCTTGCTACTGCAATCCGGATCGCCGAAAATCCGATCCGGATCGCCGTCCGTAAAATTTCCAGAAATGGTAGGTTTTTGATTCTTATCTCCTTCCAAATGTTTCTAACCTATAAATAGACCCTATGATTCTTTTTCTAGGGCTAATCCAAAAAATCCAAAGAGCGGCATATATTGAAAAAGACGGCCGTGAAAGAATAATCCACATATAGAGAAGAAAGGAAATACTAGATTTAATTCTATGTTTCTTCATCTATAATTGATTGATTTGATTCTAGGTTTTCATACTCAGATTTTGAGTAGAATCAAATCAATGAATACTTAGATGGTATTTCCGATATATTTCTAATCTAAGTATTCGGCGGATCATCACCACCCAAAAACAACGATTTCCCCAAAAATCGGCGCGTGAACTCGCGTGTCCTTGTGGATTCGAGGTTCAACCGCTCTCGTGGATTCGGAGCGAGGTACGTTCGTGGATTCGAAGAGTCCTACTGGGTGAAGACCGTGGATTCGGTCGGACGTCGTGGACTCGACGTTAGACGCCGTGGATTCGGCGTTGGACGCAGATCGTGGATTCGAGACGCGTTGCGGAACGAGCGGAGAAGGTCAACTAGGAGCGTATGGTAAAAGGTTGAGTCGTCTGTGAGTACGTTAAATCACCTTGTACGTGTTTTAATTCTAGTGGATTTCACCGTGTTATCGGTCCCGTGGTTTTTTACTCCGGCTTGGAGTTTTTCCACGTAAAAATCTTGCGTGTTCATTTATATTTCCGCATTGGGTTTTATTGCGCAATGATTTTTTGAGTGTTTATTGTTTACACCTATTCACCCCCCTCTAGGTGTTTTTTCCCCTATTTAGATCTATATTACATATAACCCAACAGAAATTGCCGCACAGACGAAGCGTCTACCCTGCAAAAGATCTATAGCTAAACATGTGTCAGAGCTGAAAAAGAACTAATAGCTACAGAAATCCACTGAACATCTGATATAAATAAAATCCTCAGTACAAGTCTCACACAACTATAAAAAGTAAATACAATCCTCACTGGTCTCTCAGAATGTCCAGTACAAAAGTGGAAACATAAAATATACCGGGTACATCTACCTCAGACTCTCAATGCTGGTAAGGAACTATCGGCCGCGTCCTCACCTCGATCTGCTGTCTCCGCGCGAACCAAGCCGGAACAGCTCCCACAAACCTGTCACCGCAGCGGGTATGAGATCTACTGCAGAAGGCAGATCTCAGTGGGTACCGTCCCAAAATCTACGGTGTGCCCACCAAGTCTACTAGAGGCAAAAACAGATAGGTATGCAGATAGATAGATAAAGGGTAAGCTGAAGAAAACTAAAAAGTCTCGATCATAAAGCTCAAGAAACTCTACCAATAATCTGATATGCATACACTCTCTACTGCTAAGATGCCTCAGTATCAATGCTCAAAGGAATGAACCCATCTATGAACATAATATGTAACCACCCGCTCA
The DNA here is from genome assembly GCA_029204045.2 of Tillandsia leiboldiana. NCBI lineage: Eukaryota > Viridiplantae > Streptophyta > Magnoliopsida > Poales > Bromeliaceae > Tillandsia > Tillandsia leiboldiana. Next base: position 65,785 of record JAQNDB010000338.1, read on the forward strand.
TATCAGCCAAAACTCAAAGACTGCCAAAACTGGCTCAGTCCAGCCTGCGCCTGTCATCTAGGAACGCACCTGCCCACTACCACACGTCCACATGAGGACGGGATTTACGTGGGGCGTCCTGTCCGACTATCTCAAACTCACTCAAGTAACCACCTGGTAACTCGGTCAGGGGCATGTAACCCACCTGGTAACTCGGCCAGGAGCATGTAACCCACCTGGTAACTCGGCCAGGGGCATGTAACCCACCTGGAAACTCGGCCAGGGGCATCAACACATCTACGCATCCGGAGCGTGACCCGAGGGGAGCGACCCCACCGAGTGTCAAGCATGCCTCAACTGTCTCAGTAAGCGGCAAATGCAGGCTATAATCCACGATCAAACAGATCGGCAACTCGATGCTCAAAAGTACAACTCAGTCGGAAAAGACTCCTCGACTCAAACAGGAAAAGCCCAAATCCTCACATGATCTGTCGGAGAACCCTCAACGACTCAATCTGATAATGCACAACCCATGGCTAAGTCGGGAAACCTCCACGACTCGATCAGCCAGAACCCCAAACTCTCAAGCTAAGTCAGAGATCCACCTCAACGACTAAATCAGAAAAACACAATCTAGAACAATCACCTCAATCCCCACAAGGAAGCTCAACTCACATGACACTAGAACTCAACACACATGCTCTAAAAATCCACTCGCCTCCCCGGCACGAGTATACACGCACCCTGAACCTATGCCATACCTTTGGCAACTCATAATTTAAAAACCATCTTTGAAAACATTGGTTTTCCCTTAAAACGGGTTTCTCGATTTTTAAAACGGTTCAGGTGCAATTATGATGCAAACAAAGCATGAAATCTAGTGTCATATAATATCAGGAGTCTACCAAAAATAATCCGGAGTTCCAATAAATTTTACAGAAAATTCCAGGCAACTATCATATTTAAAATAGTGAAAAATAGCATGATAAACATGATCAACTTGCATTAAATAGCATTAAAGGGCATTCCATAAATTTTGGAGAAATTCCAACCCACCTGGAACGCTTTCCGCAGGCATACACTAAAGTCGGGGAAGCGCCGAACCCCCAAACGGAAGAAAAACCGAAAACCGCTACACGCGCGCGCACCCTGCCGCGAAACACGGAAAATCCTCGGAAGCCGAAATAATTTCCCCTCAAGGCCTCACAAAACTGCGCACGCTCTGGCTCACACTGTCAGCTGATGGCAAACGAAGTACCCACATGATCCTTTACAAGCTCCAAAGAACGCACCAAAATAAATTCCATAAAGCCCATATCTGCTCACAGCACAAAACACCAACACATCCACTAACAGCTTGGTCACATTAACACAAATCACACTTATCCACACACGTTTTAATTACATGTGTACACCCTTACAACACACCCAACAACAGTCCACAACATACTACAAGTCTAACATCTCCATCAGCTCTCATTAAAAAAATTAACATGTTCACAGTCCCTTTTCAAGCACCTCAATCCCACAGCCACAAACTCTCAAAAAAAACATAAAACCAAGTCCATCATCTATTATACCCACATAAATCCACAGCACACTCTCAAAGCCCTCCAATTAAATAATTGCACACTAATAAATAAATGCCTTTATCAAAACTACTTAATCCGCTTACACCCTGCAAGCTCCCGCGCCACACACCAAAAACATCTCACTGCTTCAACACACAGCCTAGTCTGCTGCGCCGAAAAAACCGCGTGCCGCGCACCCAACCCGGGCTCTGCGCGGCACCTCGCCGAAATCCGCACCATTTGACGATAACCTGCAGGAGCAAACAGGGAGGAAAAACACGTCAAATCCGGTCCATACAAAAAAAGAACCCGCGACACCCGGCCACCACCACGCTGCCGCTGCGCTCACACAGCTCCCCGGCACACTGCCCGTGCACGCGTTCCAACCGCACGCCACAGCCGTGCCAACAGCGCACAGCATGCGGCAGCCGCGCGGCCCTGCGGTCAAGCACAGCGCCAAAGCGGCGCTCCTGCGCGCAAGCCGCACCCACGCATGGCCCCCCAGCGCACAGGCTGCGCGCCCCTGCGCGCCCGCGCGGCGTCCGGGCAGCGCCCGCGCGGCGTCCGTGCAGCGCCCGCGCGGCGTCCGGGCAGCGCCCGCGCGGCGCCCTGCGCTCTCCTGCGCAGCGCCTGCAGCGCGCCACTACTGCGCGCCCGCAGCTCCCCTGCTACTTGCTGTCCGCCAACCAATGACAACAAGCCCAGCCAACACAAAACCACCCTGCTCCAAAGGCAAAACCTTACAAGAAAAACCCAAAAATAAAAACCGCAACTTACCTCGCCGAGCTCGACGCGCGCTCGCTCCAAGCGGCCTCTAGCAAAAGGTTCATCAATAATTCTCATCCACCCTTCTTATTTTTTTCATCTTTTCCTTCTTCTCCCTTCTTCTCTCTTTCTCTCATTCCTCTACTCCAACCCATTTCCTCTGTTTTTGCTTGTTGAAGAGGACGATGAGGTGGCGACTTAATTAGTGGCTGGCTAATTAAGACGGTGGTTGGCTGCATTAAATGCACCACTAAAAAAAAAATCACAACCAACAACTCTCAAGCTTCTCTCTTCATCTATTATTCTTCTTACCCAGACCAAGCCAAAAAACCACTAATCAAATAAACTAACAAAATAATTAAATAATTAATTAATCCATCAAAAAGCCCTCCGCCAACTCACTTTTTGCCCTCGGGGCCTCCGCACCAGTCCGGAACCTCCCGATCTCCGCTGTAATCTGAAAATACACATGTCCACAGCCTTTTCTGCTCAAAAAGCTCAACCGTTGAGTCAGGGTGCTCAATCCAAAAACCGGCTCCAAAATTGCCAGTTCCGACTCACTTTTCGCCTTCGGATCCTCCGTGTCAGTCCGGAACCTCCCGAACTCCGCTGTAATCCTAAAATACACCTATTCCAAGTGTTTCCCAATTTTTCTGCACACCACGGAGGAGTAGAGGCTTCCCGAACCAGTCTTCTAACGACGCACAAGCCCGGAAAACTCCGAATCAAGCTGGGGCTCCCGCGTAGATCCGAATCGACCCGAACTCATCTGAAAACAAAAATGGAACACGCTCGAGGCGATTTCTCCGCTCCACGCCATCATGCGCGGTCGGCATGCCATCCGAAATCCCGGTACCCTACATGGGGTAGGTGCCCAGTGAGTTTTGTGACAGGGATTTAGCGGTACATGAGGGGGAAGTAAATGCTCTGGTGTTTCGGTTTGTTCTTTTCAGTTATCGCATTTACTTATCTGTTTCTACTTTATCAGTCACTGACTACCCACACTGTGACAGGTCCGAGCAGGGGTGGGAACCTAGACGACGGTGAGGCAACGGTTAGAGGACGCTAGCGCTTGAGGCTATTAAACTTTACTGTTTTATGGTTATCTTTTACTGTGTTTGGTTAGTCTAACTGTGATTACTTGTGCATGGTTTCTTGTGGATGTTGGATTGAGGACTTAGCGTAGGAATATCTTCTCATATCTGTGAATGTTGAGATGTATGAATGCGGCTCGTTTTCAAATACAAACATGGTTTCAAAAGCATTTTCAAACCAAATGTCATGTGGGCACTGATTTCAAAACACGTGGATTTATCCTTTCAAGTAAGGTGGCCGCTTAAAAGAGTTTGCGAAAATGTTTTGTAAAACCGGGTGTCTAGTGGACACCGACTTTCAAACCTATGGGTTTATGGTGTAGTTTCAATATGATAAATGTGACTGTATGGTTAAGTATAGTCTCTCCTTATTGTCGTTCATTGTTTGCATGGTTAAAGTATTTGTCGTGCTCGGAACGCCGTGCATATACAAAGGAGGCTCCGCCCGTTTGGGGAGTGAATTTGTATATGTGGCGGGTCTGGTGCGCACCGGAGGCGAGGTTCATTTAAGAAAAAAAAAAAATGGATACGTTTTCCGCTCTTTTAGAACCTCCGGGGCGTGACAGATTATATGGTATCAGAGAAAAACGAATTTAACCACCGCAGCCAGTGTCCAACATCCACAGAATGTAATACCACAGGGAACTAACCAAATTGATAACCTAGGGTGTAGGTGTGTAAAGTACGAACGTGAGTGCGGAAAAAAGGGATAGAGTCCCAGTGTTCGTAGGTCAAGGTGCTAGACCAATTAAGTCTAGGACTAACTTGGTTTCTTTGTATGCACGGTTAACGGCCCGAAACCGCTCTTCAATCGATGGCGCAGAAGTGGATACGACGGTTCTGGCAACAGTGGAGAATCGGCTACTCCAACAACGGGTATGCGACATGGCTGAGCGCTTTCCCTTTTCGTTAGGAAAGACGAACCCCACACGGCCCGCCTTCACAAGGACAGTCTACGGAGCGACACTTTTCAGGTAATACCGACGGTGGGTTTACCCGCTTCCGAGGAGTGATCGACAGGACCACTGTGGTGGGGGGGGAATAGGCCGTTCCACGCACCCGGCAGAAGGATCATGAGCCTGCCGGGGGCCGAAAACGACCCCAGCCATAACCCGGGAATGACTTTCCCAACGGGAGCCGACCACCCCAGTATCCGAAGACGCCGCAAGGGACCTGAAACACATCAGACAAAGGAACCAATACACTATGGAGTATCAACAAGAATTTGTAAGGCTGGCCAATTGTGTTTCCTTTGTCATAAGGGATGAAGCTCACAAAGCCCGCCTCTTTGTAGACGGATTGCGGAGCAATATTTTTGATGTTGTGCAAGCAGTGGATCTTCACACCTTCCAAAAAGTGGTGGATAGGGCCACCATAGTGGAGCGCGGATTCGCGGTGACGCGTGCCCGACGAGAGGACTCGGAGTACAACAAGGATAAGAAACGACCCCAGCCCTTCTCCCGAGAGGGATTTTCTAGCGGGGACTGGCCATACGTCATCTGCAGAGAAGCACCCCGGGGGATTATTCATTTCTGGAAGCACGACCATTGCTTTTGATGTGACAAACTAGGACAGTTCCGTTTTAACTGCCCTGAACCCGGGAACAATATTTCGGAGTCACGACACGGATGAGAGGTCTTATGCGACAAGACGACAAAGGACGCACTACCCGAGCGAAGTAGTAGCAGGAAAGACCCCTTACGAAGAGTAATGTTGGTCTTGACCCCAGGAGAACCCTTAGAAGCAAATACTTTGTACCTTCCTGCCCAATAAAGATGTGAAGACTTAGTTGTCTTTGGTGTTGGCTATCTATTTATGGGTTAAATAGGTCCAACTTCTTGCCTCGAGACAATAGGACTAATAAGTTGAGTTGGGTGAGCCCAATAGGTTGAGTGGGGCTACGGTCCACAACAGACCTAACGGCAAGAGACCCAACAATAGACCCAACGTCCAGGTGGGTTGAGTACGGTCGAGATCCGCGGCGTTGTGTCGGTACGCTTTAAGTGTATTGGTTGCATATCTCTAAAAGCTCGAGCTTTAGGGATTAATGGTTGGCGCCAACGATCCGACATTTGGGACTTAGTGGTGTCACCGCTAAGAGAATTCGAGGGGATACTCGGAAGGGATTGGCTTACTGAGTATCAGGTGCTAGTCGATTGCGAGAAACCGAGCGTGCCGTCTTGGGACCCGTTCTATTCATACGGAAGAAGGACGGGAGTCTACGATTGTGCATCGACAATCGGGAAATAAACAAGGTCGCGGTAAGGAACAAATACCCCTTGCCACGAATTGATGATTTGTTCGATCAACTACAAGGGGCAACGGTATTTTCGAAGATCGACCTCTAGTCTGGCTATCACCAACTCAGAATCAGAGAGAGGATATACCGAAGACGGCTTTCCAAACCCGCTATGGCCATTACGAGTTCACGGTGATGCCGTTTGGGCTTACTAACGCCCCAGCGGTGTTTATGGATATGATGAATCAGATTTTCAAACCATTCCTGGATCAATTTGTGGTAGTTTTTATTGATGATATCCTCATCTATTCCTGCACGGATAAAGAGCACGAGGAGCACCTCCGAGTGATCCTCCAGACCCTAAGAGATAAAAAATTGTATGCCAAACTCAAAAGGTGTGATTTCTGGCTCCGCGAGGTAGACTTGTTGGGACACATAGTCTCAGCGTCGGGAATAGAGGAGGACTGTCACGCCCCGGGGTCGAAACTGCGACCCGGCTCGCCAACAGATCCGCCACCTATGCCAAACCCGCATAGGCGAAGCGTCCTACCTGCAAGAAAAGTACTACAGCTAAACAGATATCAGAGCTATAAATAAAAATCTGCTGTATAACTAAATCAATCACTGTACAACTGGAAATAATACAACAATGTCCGTCTCCCAAAAATGATAATCATACAGTGTCCTCAAATACAAACTCAGAACTCAACAGGGAGGTATCTCCAATAAATACAATAGTGTACAGGCTCTCAAATACATAACAATCCTCACCACAATAGTCACTCAAAGGAAGAAAATGAAATAACTAATCTACTGAAGCTCTCCTCTGAAGGGGTACCGCTACACTCCAACGACGGGTAGGGAACTAGCTCGCGACTCCCTCGCCTCGGTCAGAAGGATCAGCAACAGGAACAACAGGAACCGGAGTAGAAGTTCCTGTGGGAAAAGACACCACGACGGGTGTGAGAACTACGTCCCAAGTAGTTCTCAGTGGGTGCCGCCAACAAGCCCGACGGTCTGCCCACTAAGTCCACTAGAGGCATAAAGTAACAAAAGCAGTGCTGTAAGGAAAGCTGGGAAAAGTAAACTCTACAGCTACTATGCCTCTACCTAGATGCTCAAAGAGTGGAACAGAAAGAACATGATGCCACAACTAACTCTCATCTCTGATCACCCAATATGAACTGACTGCCTCATCAGGTCTAGTCAAACCTGCGCCAACGTACTACCGTTACGTCCCGGAGGAGCGGACTTACGTAGGACGTCCATGACTGCCAACACCAGCACAGCCAGAGGGACAAATGCAACGACAAGTCGCGATAGAAAAGCTCAATCTCACGCCGGTACAACAACCCGGTCTCGCCTACTCCGGAGTGGCACTCGAGGGGAGCGACCCGCTCGAGTAAAAAGTAACCCATCTCAAGTATCTCTATAAAGTATCTCTGTCAAGCTCAAATGTGGCTCATGCAGGCTATGATCCACGATCAAAAAGATCGGTAACTCCAAGCTCAAAGCACAACTCAGTCGGAAAAAGAACCTCGACTCGAACAGGAATAGCCCAAAACACTCTCACAGCTATGTCGGAGAACCCTCAACGACTCAATCTGATAAATGCACGACCATGGCTGAGTCGGGAAACCTCCACGACTCGATCTGCCAGAACCCCAAGATCCTCAAAGCTAAGTGGGAGAACCATCTCCACCACTAAATCAGAAAAACAACCTCTAGATCACACTCTACCAACTCATAGCACAAAGTCGCATCCACTGCGAGAAACTGCCTCAACAGGCCAACACCGGATCCCCTGCGAACAACTGCCTCAACAGGCCAACATTTCAACCACTGACACGAGGAAGGGTCCGGGAACCCCGAAAGACTAGAACCTACAATCCAAATCAAACAAGAACAGGCTCTAGGCATAGCCTCTCGTTGTTCTCGTCCCAAGAAGAAGGCAGACCTTAGAACCCAGACCACTCGAATCATCTCGGGTGGTTAATTTATAGGAAAAGGTGACATTTCTTACTGAAGCCCTTTGATCTGTAAGAAATCCACATTTAATGATTTTTAGTTCTTTTTAGGAAAACAGTTGAAACCAAGTTTTACATCTAAGGCTCGAAGGGCTAATGCCTTCGTCCAATCAAACAGGAACAGACTCAGGCGACCCTACGATGCTTGGAAGAAAATATTTGGTTGACAAAAATCATATGTGTGTCCAAAAAGGTTCTGGGTTTAAGGTCCTGCTAACACTGATCTACCGCTGCCACTAACACAGTGGCGACAGATAAAACAAGAAAAATAAAACATCTCGGGACCGCCGTCTACCCAAACGGCTCCCGCTACAGATGAACAACCAACTACATCTACCAGACGCCACTCTGCTCCCAAGCACGAGTGTAACATGCATCCCACACTAAAAGATAACACCAGACCACTTGGCCCACTACCCGGGCGAGGAAGGACACTATGTCCAGGAAAGTAGAAGTGTGGATGTCTAAAGCAGAAATAACTCTAGCCCAAGTGAGGGTTTTCTACTAGTCTGGTTACACATGCAACATATGACGGGGTGCTAGGTCAAGTTCCAATAACTATAATTTACAGATGGTAGAAAGCAAGGAGATGACAATACCATCAGATAATACAAGGAATAACAATTCCTACATTCTAACATGCTGCACAAGCATTTCACTAACATGCATAGTCCTACTATAGCAGATTTAAAGCACAGTCCATCAATCTTGGAGACAAGGCCACCCACCTGAAAATGCTAACAGTCCGGAGTCGCACAGCTGAGAAAGTCCAGAAACATATATCTCTACACACCCACCAATTCAACAATACAGGAACAGTGATCAATACCTCCTGGGTACAAAAACACAACCCAAAGTTACACTTAATTCCATAAAATCCAAGCATCACAAATCTGCTGGGAACAGTCCCCTTAATGCAAAATTTTCACCTGTAAAACAAACTCCAAAAATTCCAATAAACATACTGCTGCGATCCTCGCGTCGATACCTTCGAAACGGGTACCTGCACGCCCAATTCGGAGCCCCGTAGGCCAAGTTACAAATTCCACAGTACAGGTGCGCAAACACTCACAACCACACAATTGTAAACTCAAACACAGATAAAAGGGGAATAGTATTCCTTCGGGCAAGCCTCAGAAAAATCCCGGAAAAATAAGATGATAATCCTTGTGACGAGTAGATCCAAAAAGTGTACAGGCTCGTCTCGATCCGACACTCGGTTGCGGAGATAAAATTCTGGCAAGGGGCCGCTGTCCAAAAACTCCACCAGAAAACAGCGGCTTAGAAATGCCTCGAAAACCGTGTCATAAACTCTGAATCCAGCAAGATGATCAACACAAAAGTCGAAGACGTACCTCTCCTGATTCCATCGCCGCAGAAATCGTCCAAAAATACTGAAGGAGTAGCTCTGTAGACCTCTCAGATCAAACTGCGACGATAACGGGCCTCCGATGAAAAATCGCCACACTGCGCTCCGATGCCGAAGTCGTCGATGCCGCGGCTTCCAAAAAATCCGGGCCTCCGCCAGATGATGCGCAGCACAAAGATCTCCATCTTTGCTTAAGGGTGTGAGGGGAAAGGAGCTCGGGAAAGGGGGCAAAAAGCACCAGCCAACCGCCTATTTATAGGCCCAGCCCAAAAAATCCGACTTTGGACTTTTGGGCCAAAGTTCCAGGCGCCCGAATCTTCCGGGCTGCTACAGTAACGGGCCCAGCCCGTTACTGTTCACGCCCGGAAATCTCCCAGGCTGCCACGTAGCCTCCCAAACAGCAAACAGCTGTTTGGGCCAACCGCGCTGCGCCACGCGGCCGAAGCGGGTGCCGACACGTGGCGCCCCCGAGCGGGAAGCGCGGGTCAGCGCGCCCACGTCGCGCCCCACGTGCGCCCACGCGCGCCTGTCGGGCACGCGCCCCGAGGTACCAGCTCCCCGCACCGTGGACCGCTCGCACAACACCGCACCAACCCCGATCTGCCACGTGTCCACCCCCGGTCCACCGTGCACCCGCGCCTTCCCGTGGACCGCGCCCACTGCGCCCGCCAACCGGGAGGCGCCACGTGGCGAGCACCCGGGTGCACGCCTCCGCGGTGGACCGCGCGCCTCCGCCGCCGGCAACCGCCGCGCTCCGCCGCCCGCCGCCGCCGCCGGCGCCTCTCCGGCCGCCGGAACAGTGCCGTCGAACCTCAAAATCCGTGCCGGGTCATCCGGGCTCCGAAAAACATAAGTAAATAGTCCATTTTGAGCGTTTTCGCGCGCTGAATCCAAATCCGAAGTCCGATTTGCCAAATTCCACTTCTAAAATTTCTCAAAAATTCCCGGGAAAGCAAACTTGATCCGTTTTTCATGCCGAGTCCAAATCTTGGGTCCAATATGCGCGCAAACACCTCTAACACCCAACATGGGTCTCCAGAAGCCGCAGATCCAACAGTAATCCAAACGTGGGAATTTCCGGGTCCTCACATCCTCCCCCACTAAAAGAAAGTTTCGTCCTCGAAACAAACACGGCTCAAAAGGGAGTTCAAAGCCAAGGGTAAGCATCCAACAACACAGTCTCCAACTCCCCAGTCGCTACTCACTCCCCGAGATTACTCCTCAACAAAATAATAATCAGTACGGCATGGCCCGGTTGCGTAATTCTTTCATCTCACGAGCCAGAATTCGCAACGGGCGTCCCTCGTACCACAAGTACTCGCAGATCTCAAAGGAAACGAGTTCATCACGGGCGAGGAATTCACAAGCCTAACACTCCTGAGCTGAGACGTGGAAGGACCATCAAGAACGCCAACAAAAGGCTGGGGGAAAAGAGAGAACAACCAAAGTAGCAAGCACTAAAACCGCTCCCTGGTGCCAGCTCAACCAGGCGATCCGAGACATACCCATACGGTCATCCAAAGAAAAGAAGCCCTCATCGGCTAGGGTCCTCGCTCAATCACTCTCGGATCCTGACCATCCGCAGGGACTGTTTCACCGCAGTCTACCGTCAAAAGGGACCCTCAGGGACACAACCTCGAGCCCTGTTCCTCAACAGTCCACACCGCGCCAGCTGTGGAACCATTAAACTCGACCCCGAAAAGCTATCCGGCTCCAGGTATCCGCCACCACAGTGGCCCTGTCGGGGTGATACTAAATGCTCAAGACTAACCCAATGGTAACTCCACAGCCACTATGGGAGGCATCACTAACACAAAGGTCCATCCCCCATCTCTGGCAAAGCTGCAATCGGCGCTAGTACCAGTGTCATCTTCCCTTCGCCATGCTCTCCTGGCACTGCCAAATCCAAAAAGCTCCTCACCTCAACAATAAATGTTGATCTCAGCCAAACTCAAATAGCATCCACATTGGCCGGAATTCCACCGCCGCTCCTATGGCTAACACAATGTGACCCAAGAAGGTAACCTTCTAAAGCTAAAACTTGTATCTCAACAACCTGGCATACAGCTTCATCCACACAGCATGGTAACACATCCACCAGTGCTCCTCATGCTCCAAGTCGCTCTAGGAGTAGATCATAATATCCCTGGAGGATCTTGTTACCAATGCAATCAAGTACAGCTGGAGCACAATTCCTCAAACCAAAAGAGTGGCAGGGCGTTAATCAATCTAATTGGCCTCACTATAATATAATGCCCCTACCGCGTCCTTAACACCATCTTGACGAAATACTCAGCCGTATGATTCCAAAATTTATACCTGCATCAGTCGTACAACTGCCGGAGTATAACTCCATCAAAAGGTCCAGAATAATACTCGGACCTGTCTACACTCGAACCATAAAAGGGCCCTCACAGTCGTTGTCACGCCCCGGGGTCGAAACTGCGACCCGGGCTCGCCAACAGATCTGCCATCTGTACGGAAACTGCCGCACAGACGAAGCGTCTACCCTGCAAGTCAGATCTATAGCTAAAAACATGTATCAGAGCTGAAACTAAAAACCAAAAGCTATAGAATAAAAACTGAACATCTGGAATAGCAAATCCCCACTGGTACACAAAGTCCTTAAGGTACAAAAGTGGAAACATAAAAATATCGGGTACATCTACCTCTGACTCTCAATGCTGGTAAGGAACTAATCGGCCACGTCCTCACCTCGATCAGCTGTCTCCGCGTGAGCTAAGCCGGAACAGCAACCTCGGTACACCTGTCACCGCAGCGGGTGTGAGATCTACTGCAGAAGGTAGATCCCAGTGGGTACCGTCACCAATATCCACGGTATGCCCACTAAGTCTACTGGAGGCAAAACAGATAGGTATGCAGATAGATAGATAATGGGTAAGCTGAAAGAAAACTACAGCTAACATGTCTCAATCATAAAGCTCAAGAAACTCTACCAATAATATGATATGCATACACACGCTACTGCTAATATGCTTGAAGTACCATGCTCAAAGGAAAACTCATCTAAGAACATACTATGCATACACCACTCGCACATGAGGTGCTCAATTGACCCAATCAAGCTGACTGCCACATCGGGTCCAGTCAAACCTGCGCCTCCCTAGTATATCAACATAGGGTGTCCAATCGGACTAACTCGCTATCGAAAAGTGGCACATGCAGGCTATAGTCGAAATCCACGCTCTCTCTCAAAACGGGATGGACTCAAGCTCCTCACATCTCACACAATGGTCAAAGTGCTTCTCAATGATCCGGGACCACCGTCAACCCCACGGTTCCCAACAACACTAGCACTGGTCTAACACAGCTATAAGACACCCCTCAGCCCCCAGGCATGAGTGCAACAATAAAAGTACCTGACCAAAGATAACCCAATCAATCCACCAGTAAAAACCGGTACTGCCTGCTCGGCTGTCGAACTCAGTAACTGATCGGCACACGGCTCGATCTCAAAGTAAGTAACGGACCGGCACACGACTCGGTCAAAATATAAGTAACAGACCGGCACACGGCTCGGTCAAGCCTACCTCCGGAGTGGCACTCGAGGGCAGCGACCCGCACGAGTAAAGTGTCTCAGTAACAAGTATCTCAGTATAGCAGGCTAAGATCCACGATCAAATAGATCGAAAACTCAAATGCTCAAACGACACAACTCAGTCGGGAAAACCCTCCACGACTCGATCAGGAAGTGCCCAACACTCTCACAGTTATGTCGGAGAACCACCTCCCCGACTAAATCTGATATGCACGACCCATAATCTAGAAAACCTCATCGATCCCAACAAAAGCTCACACTCACATGACACTAGAAATGTTACGGAATTTAAGTTGGCGTAGTTTCGTGAAAGTCTCAAGTCCTGAAGATTGAAGGTGAAGAAAGTTGGATCATTTAACTCAATCTCAAGAAAGAAGAATTCAAAAGGATCAGGTATGTTTAACTAAAGAATTTGTGTGATCCGAATACTTCTTGTAGTGTAGAAACACTTGGAAGAATCTTTCATTGCATAAAAATCAAAAACTGGACTTGGGACATGTTCAGGATCCGGATCAGGTTGTTCGATCCGGATCCCGAAGGTGGTTCGTTCATACATCGTCGCAATCCGGATCGTAGTCTCTTGATCCGGATCCCGAACGTTGAGTTTACCATCTACCTTGAACGATCCGGATCTTGCTTCGCAATCCGGATCCCGAACGTTGATGTTTGGTGAACTGTATGAACGATCCGGATCGTAGTCACATGATCCGGATCCCGAACCTTCGTTTTTCTGGAATTGGCTGTTTCGTTATGACGATCCGGATCCTAGTTATCACGATCCGGATCGCCGTCCGTAAAAATCCAGAAATGGCAGGTTTTTGATTCTTATCTCCTTCCTAGGGTTTCTAACCTATAAATACACCCTATGACTCCTTTTCTAGGGTGAATCCACATAGCCGTCATTTTCATATATCATCTTATACGGCTATAGATCCACTTATAGAGAAGAAAGGAAATCATTAGAGAATACTCTATGTTTCTTCATCTATATTGATTAGTTTGATTCTAGGTTTTCATACTCACATCTTGAGTTGAATCAAACTAATGAATACTTAGATGGTATTTCCGATCTATCTTTGATCTAAGTATTCGGCGGATCATCACCACCCAAAAACAACGATTTACCCCAAAAATCGGCGCGTGGATTCGCGTGTCCTTGTGGATTCAAGGTTCAATCGCTCTCGTGGATTCGGAGCGAGGCACGTTCGTGGATTCGAACGGTGCTATTGGGTGAAGACCGTGGATTCGGTCGGACGTCGTGGATTCGACGTTGGACGCCGTGGATTCGGCGTTGGGCGCAGATCGTGGATTCGAGAAGCGTCTGGAGCGAGCGGAGAAGATCCTCTAGGAGCGTATGGAAAAGGTTGAGTCGTAAGTGTGTACGGTAAATCACCTTGTACGTGTTTTAATTCTAGTGGATTTCTGCCGTGTTATCGGTCCCGTGGTTTTTTACTCCGGTGATGGAGTTTTCCACGTAAAAATCTTGCGTGTTATTTTATTTTCCGCATTGGGTTTTATCGCAACGATTTTTGGAGTGTTTATACGTTTACACCTATTCACCCCCCTCTAGGTGTTTCTTCCCCTATTTAGATCCGTATTATATACGACCCAACAAGTGGTATCAGAGCGGGAATAGGGTTGTGAACAATGGTTGAAGGTGGAAACATCAATCGACCCCCTTTCTTTGATGGAACAAATTATGCGTACTGGAAAGTACGGATGAAAGCCTTTTTATCTTCCATCGACGAAAGGGTGTGGCATTCTATTGAATCAGGATGGACTAATCCAACTGAACTTATCTCTGATGTTCACACCTTAAAACCTAGGTCGAAATGGACCAAGGAAGAGTTTGAGTTATCTTCTTACAATGGCAAGGGAATTAATGCTATTTTTAATGCCTTATCTCAAACTGAATTCTCTCGCATCTCGGCATGTGAGACTGCGAAAGAAATCTGGGATGTTCTCCAGGTTACACATGAGGGAACTAACCTCGTGAAGATTCAGAAACTGCAGATGCTTACGAGCAAGTTTGACTCTATCTTAATGGCAGAAAATGAATCTTTCACGGACTACTATACACGATTGCAAGACATCGTAAACTCATGTGCTAATCTGGGAGAGAAGATTCCAGAATTTAAGATTGTAAGAAAAATCTTAAGAACTCTTCCTGAACGATTTCGCCCAAAGGTTACTGCCATTGAAACTATTAAACACCCGGACGAAATACGTGTAGAAGAATTAGTTGGTTCATTACAAACTTATGAAATGACTTTAATACTAACAATTCTTCTGGAAAAGCATCCACTTCTAAGTCTTCAGGTTATGCGTTGAAAACAACTAAGGAAGAAGACGCGGATACATCCTCCTCGGACGATGACGAGAACCTTTCTATGGAGGAATTTGAGAAGCAGCTCGCTCTCTTGACAAGGAAGTTTCACCGCAACTTCCGAAGGGGTAATTCAAGCAAATCTCCATCCTTCGGAAAGTGGAACAAAGGCAAGGGTACTCCAAGTCACAAGTCAAGAAAGCAGGAGAACTTCTCAAAGGATAAGAAAAGTTCAGAAGGACAACTGCAATGCTTCAAATGTCGAGGCTACGGCCACATTGCAACGGAGTGTCCTAACAAGTATCCGGCAAAGAAGAAAGCGATGCAAGTCGTCACTTGGGATGACAACTCAACGTCAAATGAGTCGTCTTCGAGTGATGAAGAAAAGAGCTCCACCGCATTCCACGCGTCCGTATCTTCACCCTTCATGTGCTTTATGGCAAATACATCTGAGTCGTTGTCCAACTCCACTGTTGAAAAGAACGCAACGGACAACGAATCGGATGATTCGGAAGGTGAAGATTTTGCTCTAGCCAACCACAGACTTTTGAGGGACTCAAAGAAACCGGCTAAGCAAAACAAGGGGTTGAGAGGGAGATTGCAGGATCTCGAAGAAGAAGTAAAAAGGGTAACTTCTCTCTCGACCGATCTTGAAGTGGAAAGGGATAGTTTGATAAAAGCAAATGTTTCGCTTCAAGAGTCCAATGAGCAGCTCAAGAAGAACTATATAGATATGGTGAACAAAGCAAACTACTTCTTGAAGCTCTATGGCGAGGGCCGACAGGAAAGACGGGAAATGACAGAGACCATTCTCCAACTCAAAGATGACTTACAGCAATTCTCTTTAGGAAGGAGTAAGTTGGATAAACTCCTTGGTCTTGGTCAAACAAATCGGTTCGGCCTCGGGTACACTCAAACTGGAAACAGTCCAAGTTCGAGTGGGACAGTCTTTGTGCCTCAGTCGGTATCTCCTCCTCCGACATCGGAATTCAAGACAAACAACGACAACAAACCTACCTCATCCTCTTCGGAATCGTCAAGCTCAAAGGTATGTTTTCGTTGTAATTTTGCAGGGCACATCGTAAGAAATTGCGAGATTGGAGCTCAAAGAACAAATCAACCACATCTTGCAATTGCTACCAATAAGCTCACTTCCCGGAATTCAAGGAAGGATTCTTCAAAAGGAAAGAACATTGGTAGCACCTCAAACAAGACGATGACAAAAGAAAAAGATCAATCATACAAGACGTCGTCTTCAAGGAGAATCTCTCAACCTTTACCAACATACTCCAAAACTCAAAAGGTTTGGGTATGCAAAGGTGAAACCCCTCCTTGTCCTTAATCGTTCTACGATTAAATCTTGTATAGTTTGTGTAGACTATTTTCTTTTCTTCTTTTTCTTTTGGCCAACTCGACAACCATCCTTGCAAGGTAAATTGTATATCTTTTTATTGGTTGATGATTTCTCTCGGTTTTCTTGGGTAGCATTTTTGAGAGAGAAAGCTGATACGTTTGACTCTTTTCATGAGATTTGCCATCGTATTATGATTGAAAAGAATGAAAAGATCATTCGTGTTAGAAGTGATAGGGGTGGAGAATTCATAAATTCAAAATTCATTGACTTTTGTACTTCAAATGGCATTAAACATGAATTCTCGGCACCCTATACACCTCAGCAGAATGGTGTTGTTGAGCGCAAAAACAGGGTTGTTCAAGAGATGGCGCGTGTGATGCTTCATAGCCGGAAATTACCGCTACATTTTTGGGCTGAAGCTGTGAACACCGCTGTCTATGTCATTAACAGAGTGTATTTGCGCCAGGAACCTTGAATACACCATATGAGCTGTGGTTTAGTAGAAAACCGGATATCAAGTACTTTCGTATCTTTGGGAGTCGATGTTACATCTTACGTGACCGTGAAAATCTTGGAAAGTTCGACTCTCGAAGTGATGAAGGGATCTTTTTGGGTTATTCTACGAATAGCAGAGCATATCGAGTATTTAACATTGAATCTAAGACGATTGTAGAATCTATAAATGTTAAAGTAGATGAAGCTTCTCATTTTGAATCTGAAAAATCTACCCTCGATATCTCTCTAGATGATGATTTTCCTGCTAGTGCATCTTCTCATAATAATACTTCCAATATTAATGATGCATCTAATGGTTCTTCTAGTTTATCTGATGTGCAGGAATCATCTCGTGTACCTCCGAGTACTCCGTTTCAACAAACGCTACGAATCTCCAAGGATCATCCGGAATCGAACATCATTGGAGATCCACAAGAAGGAGTTAGAACTCGAAGGCAGTTGGTTTGCGGACTTGCTTGCTACGTATCTTTAATCGAACCAAAGACAATAGATGAAGCTCTTCAGGATGACTACTGGATTAAAGCAATGCAGGAAGAGCTCCATCAATTTGAGCGAAACAAAGTCTGGGAATTAACGAAGCCCCCAAAGCAACATAATGTGATAGGTACCAAGTGGATCTTCAAGAACAAGAAAGATGAAGATGGTACTATCATCAGGAACAAGGCACGACTAGTTGCTCAAGGCTACTCTCAAGTAGAAGGCATAGACTTTGACGAAACTTTCGCCCCTGTAGCTAGACTCGAGTCCATTCGTATATTGTTTGCTATTGCTTGTCATTTTAAAATCAAATTATTTCAAATGGACGTCAAGAGCGCATTTCTAAATGGGTTTTTAAATGAGGAAGTTTATGTAGCTCAACCGAAAGGTTTTGTAGATCATAAACAACCTAACCATGTTTTTCGTTTGAAAAAGGCTCTTTACGGTCTGAAACAAGCACCGCGAGCATGGTACGAAAGGTTAACAAAGCACCTTTTGGAGAAGGGCTATACTCGAGGGGGAGCTGACAGGACTCTCTTTGTGAAGCATTATCAAAATAATTTCATTGTAGCACAAATCTATGTCGATGACATTGTTTTGGTGCAACAAAAGATAAAGATGCTTCTAAATTCGCGGAGACCATGGAAAGCGAATTTGAGATGTCCATGATGGGCGAACTGTCTTATTTTCTTGGATTGCAAATTAAACAAAATGATGAAGGTATTCACTTGAGAGTCAATCCAAGTATGCACTGGAGTTGGTCAAAAAGTTTGATCTAGAAAACTGTAAAGTTTTTCCAACTCCAATGGGAACTAGCCACAAGGGACTTGGAAGTGAATCACATAGTGAGAATGTAGACGAGAAACTGTATAGAAGTATGATTGGAAGTCTACTTTACCTCACGGCTAGTCGCCCGGATATATCCTTTAGTGTTGGGATTTGCGCGAGATATCAATCAGCACCAAAGGAGGTTCACCTGAAAGCGGTGAAAACGGATCATCCGGTATATCAAAGGATCAATTAATTTCGGAATTTGGTATCCTATGGGAACAAGTTTGGATATTGTTGGATACTCAGATGCCGATTGGGCAGGATCAGTGGATGATCGAAAAGCACGAGTGGTGCATGCTTCTATCTTGGCCATTGCCTTGTTGCATGGCACAGTAAAAAGCAGAATTGCATAGCACTCTCGACTGCCGAAGCGGAATACATTTCAGCTGGAAGTTGCTCAACTCAACTCATTTGGATGAAAAGCGTATGAGTGACTTCCGCATTTCAGCATCTTCGGTAACAATTCTTTGTGACAACACAAGTGCAATTAACATTTCTAAAAACCCTGTGTTGCACTCTAGAATAAAACATATTGAACTTAGATATCATTTTCTTAGAGAGCTAGTTGAATCAAATATTCTTCAACTTTCATATGTTTTCAACTGAAGATCAATTAGCTGACTTTTTAACAAAACCTTTGGATCAAAAACGTTTTATTCACTTGCGAAAAGCAAT
This sequence comes from Tillandsia leiboldiana, assembly GCA_029204045.2. Lineage (NCBI taxonomy): Eukaryota > Viridiplantae > Streptophyta > Magnoliopsida > Poales > Bromeliaceae > Tillandsia > Tillandsia leiboldiana. The sequence continues at coordinate 84,567 of JAQNDB010000338.1, forward strand.
TGGTATGCTTTCTTTGAAATAATCTTCTTTTGAAATCTTTGCTTAGGATAGGTTTTGTATTTGTTTTTGTTTTGTTCTTTATCTATGTTTGTACATAGGACATTAATTGAGCATAGATCTTAATTGACTTTAATTGCATCATTTCGCACATTTAGAAATTTATTATGCTTTGCCATCATAATATTTCACTGTTGCAATGATCATTTATGTTAATTAAATCATCTTCTAAAGTGATCAAAGTCAATTTCTCTCTCTCAATGATCTCTTGGTATAGTCATTATCTTATTTGACTGTTTAGTCGAGTATGAAATCGAGATCAATTTTTGGTTGAATACTTTATATCTTAATAATTGATAGCCAATTGAGGGGGAGTCAAAGATAATGTAAAATGCTCAAAAGATGTGGAAAGAGTTACATCCCAATGAGGAGTGTGGAAAACTACCACCACATGGAGGAAAGAGCTACCACCTCGTGTCGTCCGAGTATTGTGTGCAGCTACCACATGTATACCAAGCATGGTTGTTCAAATTTTTGATTAAGTAAAATGCATGTTGAAATACTTGACTCTGTCAAATTTCAAGGTTGGTATAAGGTGGGATTTTAAAGAAAGATGCTCAAAGAGCCACTCTCTTCAACAGATTGTCTAGAAATATTATCTACCATATTTGGGATTTCAAACATCTATTGATCTTTGTATTTCATTTTCTTTACCGAATTGATTATTTGATAAAGGCATTACTCATAAGATCAAGTTAGATGTGATTGAAGGTGTTCAACTTTAAGGGATTTAATTCTTGTAAATTTTCGTTTCATTTTGGGATATTACTGATAGATTTGGCATAATCTAATTCTTGTTGTGTGAAACGATGAGTTTTGTTTAAAGTTGATACACATTTGTGCTTACAATCTTTTTCTGGTTTTTCTTGAATTTCTCTGAAATTTTTCTAAAGAAAAAGTTGGGGCCGATCCGGATCGGGCAAGGTGATCCGGATCCCGAACGCAGGTTTTCCTCCTGCGGGCTGACGATCCGGATTGGACCTGCCGATCCGGATCCCGAACGCAGTTTTCTTTTACTGCGGGTAGCCGATCCGGATCGCAAGCTCGGGAGGATCCGGATCGCGGCTAGGTTTTTATAAGGAACAAAAGGGTTTTGATTTCTTTTACTCCAATCTTTTGTTCAAAAGTTTCCAGAGCGCTTCTCTCTAGATTTCATCCTCCTTGGAAGCTTTCAAACTCAAGTTCTTCAATTCCAAGTAAGTTTTATTGATCAAAATCTCGGTTTTTCATCGTTTTTTCTCTTTTCCTCCTCAAACGCACGAATTCTTGGATCAACTTTGTTTGTGGATGGTTTTTGATCAAATTTCTTTTGAAATAAGAACTCCTGGGTTGTTTAGTTTTGATTATATGCTAGGTTTTCTCCTGAGTTAACGGATTTTTAGGGCTTCGATTTCTAAAATTTCGGTTTAGGGCATATAATAAGGATTTTCGAAATTCATGCAATTGATCTATCTTTAAAAGTCCTTTTGCAAAACTAACTTGATTCTTAGTCCTCTCTACTTGATAATGATTCTTTGGATACAACTTTTTCAATTTTTGAAAATTGTCAATTTTTCATGTGTTCTTGAGTTGGTCTACAACAGGATTCCTTTTCTCAAGAAACCATTAGCAATGGTGATCACTTGGATTGTTTTTCTACTTGCGGCTATGGTTCATACGAGAGACAACCGTCAAGCCCAAGAGGGCTAAGAAGGCTAAGAAAGCGAAGAAGGCTAAAGATGATTCCGATACAGAATCTGAAAGCGGAATCAATTGATTGGGATGAACTGCAAGTTGAAGCAAACGACTGTTCCGACTACTCAAAGGGAAGAGCACCTGCAGAAACAATCGAAGGCTCCGCCTACTGCTGCTGAAAAAAGGGAAAGCTCCAATGGAAGAAACTTCTGGGAAGACAAGAAGAAAAAGTGTTGCTCGCAAGAGAGGAAGTGCTCGAGGAATCACCATTGAGCAACCAGCTGCTGACCAAGCACCTGCACAAGACTTTGTCAGCTCGGCTAGAATAAAGGATTTTGAAAACAGAGAATGCATTGGAGAAAGGCATGTTGATGTAAAAGCCTTAACGCAACGTTCTCAGACGTTCGGGGACTTTGTTTGACCAGAGAGGTCTTGCTCCCATTTGCGATTTCCCGGAGACCACTGGGTATTGTCTTCACTCAGTGAGGATGTTCTATCAGAATGCCTGCTATCTAGTTGATCAGGAAAGCGGGCGTCGGGATTTTCAAACATTAGTCAGAATGTCAGAATCAAAGTAACGCCTCAGCTAATTGGTGAAGTACTAGGGGATGGACGCCCGAGCCGATGGTACTCATTACCTGAAGAATCAAGTCTTCAACACCTTCTCCTGGAGAGTGGTAGTTGATGGAATCTGTGTTCCAAATACTCGGTCGACAGGAAACTCCGTGTTCTCTAAAGAACTACGACCAGAGTACCGCATCTTAAATCTCATTGTTTGTTACAATATTATTCCAACATGAACACAAAGGTTCTTCGGTGGGAAAGAATGATATTTCTTTATCTACTTGGAAACCCCGCAGCAGCAATGGGAGCTAACTTAAACATTCCCTACATCATCTGGTCAAGGATGGCACGATATGTGGAGCAAGCTCATCCGTCAGAGAGACTACCTTTTCCAATGATCATCATGCGCATTCTTCGCAAATTTAAAGCTGACACAAATGCGAGTTCCTATCTGCACAGTCTAGGAACAATCAATGACACGACAATTGTAAAGTCTCTTTCGACGAAGCCAGATGAACCTTTCATACCTCTTCACCGGCAACGAGAACAACGACAACAAGCAACAACCTCTGCACCGGCAGCAGCTCCTCCAACTCAACCAGCACCTCCGGCACAAGAAGCACCACAATCAACTTCTGATGATGATGCTTCTGTTACCTCAATCTATAAAGAACAGCAAAGGCTCTCCAACGAGCAAGAACGTATATCAAATGAACTGATTGAGGTAAAGGAAGAAATAAAGAAGGTAAATAAAAATCAATCAGCAATGAACAAGCGAATAAAGAAGATTTTCCAATCCTCGGCTGTATCAGTTCAGACGAGTCTGAATGATCCGTATCCTTCTAATTTCTGTTTATTATGCATATGTTTAAATCCTACTGTTGTGCAGGTTTTTAAGTTTGATTTGAGTTTTTAGTTCTCGAACTTAAACTGTTAACCATTCTCTCCACTTCTGTAATTTTTGGCTTTATTTGTGACAAAAAGGGGGAGAGAGTTTAGAACAATGAGAGAGTTTAGGACAATGATTTGAACAATGAACAATGATTGTGAAAATCATGATGATGATGATTTTGAATGATACATCAAGGTAAGTATATCTCAACTTCAACTTCAACTTTTGGTCTTATCTTTGTTTGCATGTCTCGACTAACTATTTGCTAACTATTTGGGCATGTAATATAACTAACAAGTTGATGTTCACTAACAAGTTTGTGACACTTGGTTTTTGATTGCATAGAAGATATGTTGGTTCTTAACTCTGATCAATTACATATCTATATATATATAGTTTGTCACAAACATGTTCATGACATTTGGTTTTTACGTGCAAAGAAGATATGTTGGTGTTTTTTAACTATGATCAGTTTACATATCTGAATATAAATGTCATGGTAAGTATAAATGAGTTTAAACTTCATCTCTGTTTGTGGTTTTTGAATAATACAAAATTCTTGAGGTATCTAACGATTTCTTTTGTCAAGAATGATTTCTTTTTGCAGAGAGTACAGATGTCTAAGTCTAGAGTCTGTTTTAGGAGTTTAACTCATGTATTGTATTTTGGATCTCCATTGTAAATTTTTGTTGTATGGTGATAGCAACAAAAATATCTTTTTGAATTTTCTTTAGTGGATCTGTGTTTTGTCACGAAACCGCCAAAGGGGGAGATTGTTACGGAATTTGAGTTGGCGTAGTTTCGTGAAAGTCTCAAGTCTTGAAGATTGAAGGTGAAGAAAGTTGGATCATTTAACTCAATCTCAAGAAAGAAGAATTCAAAAGGATCAGGTATGTTTAACTAAAGAATTTGTGTGATCCGAATACTTCTTGTAGTGTAGAAACACTTGGAAGAATCTTTCATTGCATAAAAATCAAAAACTGGACTTGGGACATGTTCAGGATCCGGATCAGGTTGTTCGATCCGGATCCCGAAGGTGGTTCGTTCATACATCGTCGCAATCCGGATCGTAGTCTCTTGATCCGGATCCCGAACGTTGAGTTTACCATCTACCTTGAACGATCCGGATCTTGCTTCGCAATCCGGATCCCGAACGTTGATGTTTGGTGAACTGTATGAACGATCCGGATCGTAGTCACATGATCCGGATCCCGAACCTTCGTTTTTCTGGAATTGGCTGTTTCGTTATGACGATCCGGATCTCAGTTATCACGATCCGGATCGCCGTCCGTAAAATTCCAGAAATGGCAGGTTTTTGATTCTTATCTCCTTCCTAGGGTTTCTAACCTATAAATAGACCCTATGTCTTTCTTTCTAGGGTCAATCCACATAGCCGTCATTTTCATATATCATCTTATACGGCTATAGATCCACATATAGAGAAGAAAGGAAATCATTAGAGAATACTCTATGTTTCTTCATCTATATTGATTAGTTTGATTCTAGGTTTTCATACTCACATCTTGAGTTGAATCAAACTAATGAATACTTAGATGGTATTTCCGATCTATCTTTGATCTAAGTATTCGGCGGATCATCACCACCCAAAAACAACGATTTACCCCAAAATCGGCGCGTGGATTCGCGTGTCCTTGTGGATTCAAGGTTCAATCGCTCTCGTGGATTCGGAGCGAGGCACGTTCGTGGATTCGAAGGGTGCTATTGGGTGAAGACCGTGGATTCGGTCGGACGTCGTGGATTCGACGTTGGACGCCGTGGATTCGGCGTTGGGCGCAGATCGTGGATTCGAGAAGCGTCTGGAGCGAGCGGAGAAGATCCTCTAGGAGCGTATGGAAAAGGTTGAGTCGTAAGTGTGTACGGTAAATCACCTTGTACGTGTTTTAATTCTAGTGGATTTCTGCCGTGTTATCGGTCCCGTGGTTTTTTACTCCGGTGATGGAGTTTTCCACGTAAAAATCTTGCGTGTTATTTTATTTCCGCATTGGGTTTTTATCGCAACGATTTTTGAGTGTTTATACGTTTACACCTATTCACCCCCCTCTAGGTGTTTCTTCCCCTATTTAGATCCGTATTATATACGACCCAACAAGAAACTCATCTCACAAATCTCTAAAATTCCCCTCCCCCTGGGTAGTATAACTAAGGGGACCTAATTCATGGCAACTCATAATTTTAAAAAACTTTGAAAATGCTGATTTTCCTTAAAACGCGCTTTTGATTTTAAAACGGTCCAGGTGCAAATATGAAACAATATGAAATAAATGTCATATAGTATCAGAGTATTAACATGAGGGTTCAAGATTTTACAGAAAATCCCATGCAACTTTCAATGTCGAGAACAACGAAAACGCCATAAACATGAAAATTTTCTCATAGCATTTGGGGCACTAGGTTGTAGTTCGGGGTTCCCGGAACCTTTTGCAGTTGGCTGTGGTGTAGAGCCGATAGTCTAACTGACGATCGAAAATCGCTGCAAATCCGGACTTCGAAGCTCCCGAATGTTCCTTGGTCCTCACAATGAGATCCAAACTGACTTCAATGTACTCGCCATGGCTTGAACTGCAACTCCAATTACACACATGCGCAAAGTACAATCTCGATTTCCCTCCTCAGTGCCATGCTAATTTAATTCCTCATAATTAAACATGGCATCTGAATAGGAAGAAAAAATACCTAGAGGGGGGATGAATAGGTGTGTAACACATAAATCACACAAAATCTTTGCGTAAACAATAACCCAATGCGGAAAAGTAAATAACACGCAGAGATTTTATGTGGAAAACTCCAAACCAGGAGTAAAAAACCACAGGACCGATCACACGGTGAAATCCACTAAGATTAAACACGTACAAAGGTGATATACCGTACTCACACGACTCAACCTTTTACCATACACTCCTAGTTGATCTTCTCCACTCGCTCCGCAACGCGCCTCGAATCCACGATTTTCGTCCAACGCCGAATCCACAGCATCCAACCGAATCCACGGTCTCCACCAAGTAGTACGTCTCGAATCCACGAACGCACCTCGTTTCGAATCCACGAAACGGTAGCACCTTGAGTCCACAAGGCCACGCGAATCCACGCGCCGATTTTGGCAAAATCGTTGTTTGTTGGTGGTGAAGATCCTCCGAATACTTAGATCAAAGATAGATCGGAAATACCATCTAAGTATTCATTAATTTGATTCTTCACGAAATCTGAGTTTTGAAACCCTATAATCAAATTAATCAATATAGATGAAGAAACATAGAATAGATCTAGTTTTTCCCTTTCTTCTCTATATGTGGATTTTTCTAAGTTTTTCCGATTTTCTTCGTTAATTTTGGATTCTAAAAACTTAACCCTAAAAGATGAAATTAGGGTTTATTTATAGGTTAGAAACCTTTGGAAGAAGATAAAAATCAAAAACTGACTTAACAGATATTTTCCCGCACGACGGTCCGGACTGGATTTGGCTTGATCCGGACTTTCATCATTTTCAGAGAATTTCCTGAAAAATCATGTTCGGGGTCCGGACTGAAAGATGAACGGTCCGGACTATTCATGCGATTTCTGCAGAATCCATGTTCGGGACTGAAACAGGGGAGGTCCGGACTGAAATTCCGCATGAACTTACCTATGTTCGGGGTCCGGACTGGAATGCCCTGATCCGGATCCTGAACATATAACATGTCCAGTTTTTAATTTTTTATGCAATTAAAAATCCACCCAAGTGTTTCTACACTATAAGAAGTATTCGTATCACCAAAATTATTTAGTTAAACGTACCTGATCCTTTTGAATTCTTCTTTCTTGAGATTGAGGTATATGATCCAAACATCTTCATCTTCAAATTTCAAGTCTTAAACACTTTCACGAAATACGCCAACACAAATTCCTTAACATCTCCCCTTTGGCGGTTTCGTGACAAAACAAAATCCACTTAAAGAAATTCAAAAAGATATTTTTGTTGTTATCACCATACAATAAAAAATTTACAATTATGATCCAAATAAAATTGAATACATGAGATAAACTCCTAAAACAGAGTCTAGACTTAGACGTTTGTACTCTCTGCAAAAGAAATAATTCTTGACAAAAGAAATCGTTAGATACCTCAAGAATTTAACATTCAAAAATCAAACAGAGAGATGGAGTTTATACTCACCATGACATTTACAAAATCAGATATGTATGAAATAAGCAATCAAAGCAATTCACATATCATCTAAGCATTAAGTTCCAAATGTCATAAGTATGTTAGTCATCAAACAACTTGTTAGTAATATTACATGCCCAAATAGTTAGTCGAATAGTTAGTCGGGGCATGCATTACAACTTACCTTTCTTACCTTCAACGTTCAAGGTTTCCCAAGTTTAAAGTTCCCAAAGTTGTTTGAAACACATTGTCCAAAGTTCTCACAAACACATTGTCACATTAGTCATTTGTCTCTCTCCCCTTTTGTCACTGAAGTTAGTCAAAATTACAAAAATTAAGAGAGGGAAAAGTTCAAAAAGCGTAAGAGCTAAAACTGAAAACCTGCAAAACAAAAAGAGTATCAGAACAACCCAAGATATGATCATTAGAGCAAATGGTCACTCTAGATCTGACCTGTCTGAACTGCTACAGTCCAATTTGTTTAAAATTCCCTTAAGTATTCTTGATATTTTTTAACATTTTCTTTTCATCTGTTGTTGTCCAGAAGTGATACGTTGTATGTCAATGGACATTCTTTCTTATTCTACAGACAATCTCCTCTGTTCTTGTTGGATGGAGGACATAGATGGATCATTCTCTGTCGTGTCGTTCCTAGAGGTCGAAGGAGGTAGTGAGGATGCAGATGGTGCATTTCTACCTTCAATCCATGAAGATTCTCTAGGAAGAGATTGTGTTCTGGCAAAAGGTTCATTAATATGAATTCCACTGCCCCTTGGATTCTTTCGCCTAGTATACTGCTTGGTCGTTGAGCAAGACTTCACCAGCTTTTTGTTCTTAAGTAAAACCTGTCTTCTTCATCAACAACCTGTTGTATTTCTACAAATTTCGTCCCAATCTTCTTCGTCTGATTCTGAATCATTTTGAAGAACATTCTTTGTCTCTTCCTGACTTGCTCTATCTTGCTCTTTTAAATGACGCTCGTGTCCCTACCATGGCTGCAATGAGCACTAGTATCCATCCGAAAACCATCTTTGCTAGTGCGTTAGAAAATAAAGAACCTGCGAGCAAAAAGTCAAGAACACGAAAAATGTTTAATTTTTAAAAATTTAAAAAATTGTACCCAAACAATCATTATCGTGCACAGAGACTAGGAATCAAGTTAGTTTGCAAAAAGAATTTTAAAAGTAGATCAATTCCATGATTTTCAAAAATTCTCATAATATGCCCTAAAACCGAATTTTTAGAAATCGAAGCTCAAAAATCCGTTAATCAAGAGAATACACGGCATACAAACAAAAAAATCTATCCAAAGTTCTTATTTCAAAAGAAATTTGACCAAAAACCATTCAAAATCAAATTAGAGCCATGAATTTCATTCACGTTTTGAAAAACAGAGAAAAATAGTGAAGAAATTTGAGTTTTGATCAAAGAGATTTACTTGAAATCGAAAGAACTTGAGTTGGAAGAGTTCAAATCTGTTGGAATCAAGAGAGAGAAGCTCTGGGATGCTAGAAAACAAAAGCTTGAGGTAAAAAGAAATCAAATACCCCTTCGTTTCTATTAAACCCTAGCCGTGGTCCGGATCAGATCGGGAATCCAGTCCGGATCCACCCGCAGACAATTTCCACCGTTCGGGATACGGATCAGATTCTTTCAGTCCGGATCGGCTTCAACTTTTTCTCCAGAAAAATTTACAAAAATTCCAGAAATTCCAGAAAAATTATGTACAATTTTTGTATATCAACTTTAAACAAAAATCATCGTTTGATTTTAAAGAAATAGATTATGCTAAATCTATCAATAATATCCAAGTAATGAAACGAAAATTTATAAAATTAAATCCCTTAAAGTTGAACAAGTTCAAAAACATCAATCACGATCTAATGAGTAATACGTTTATCAAATCATCAATTTAGTAAAGAAATGAAACACAAAGATCGTTAAATGTTTGAAATCCCAAATAAATTAGATAATCCTATCTAGTCAATTTATATTGTAGGGAGTGGCTCTTTGAGCATCTTTCAATAAAATCCCACCTTATACCAACCTTGGAATTCGACAGAGTCAAGTATTCCAAAAAGCATTTTATCTAATCAACAAGAAAAACCATGCTTGGTATACATGTGGTAGCTGCACACAGTACTCGGACGACCGAGGTGGTAGATCTTTCCTCCTGTGGTGGTAGTTTTCACACTCCACTTAAGGATGTAACTCTTTCCACATCTTTTGAGCATGAAACTTTAATAATAAACTCCCCCTCAATTGGCTATCAATTATTTAAGATATGAAGTATTCAACCAAAAATTGATCTCGTGTTCCTACTTAGCTCAATTTTCAAATATGATAAAAACAATACCAAGAGATCATTGAGAGAGAAATTGACTTTGACAATTAAAGATGAACTAATTGATATAAATGATCATTCAATCAATGAATTATCATGATATCCAAATAATAAAATTCTTAAAACATGAAAGGATGCAATTAAAGTCAATTAACTAATGCTCAGTTAATGTTCTATGTACAAGCATAGTAAAGAACAAAAACACAAAACAAAACCTAACCTAGCAATGGTTTCAAAAAGTGTTATTTCAAGAAAGCATTCCAATTGCTTTACGCAAATGAATAAAACGTTTTTGATCCAAAGGTTTGTTCAACATATCGGCTAATTGATCTTAGTTGAAACATAAGAAAGTTGTAAAAACTTGATTCAACTAGCTCTCTTAGAAAATGATATCTAAGTTCAATGTGTTTTGTTCTTGAGTGCAACACAGGATTTTTAGAAATATTATAGCACTAGTGTTGTCACAAGAAAAATGTATAGAAGTCGCAGAAATCGGAAGTCACTCAACACGATTTTCATCCAATCAATTGAGTTGAACAATACCGCTGAAATATATTCCGCTTCGGCAGTCGAGAGTGGCAATGCAGTTTTGCTTTTACTATGCATGCAACAAGACAATGGCCAAGGTAAACACATGCCACCACTCGTGCTTTTCCGTCATCACGAATCCAGCCCAATCGGCATTTGAGTATCCTATTATGCGAGAGTTGTGCCCCTAGGATACCAAATCCG
>JAQNDB010000339.1:0-69384 GCA_029204045.2 Tillandsia leiboldiana
TGGTCATTCAATCCAATTAATTTCACAAAATTAAAAGATTTACTCCAAAATCATGAAAAATAAAGGTAAAACATTATAAACCTGTTTTCATGTTATATTCATCAAACACAAGTCATCAAAATAATCTTGAGATCCAAACTCTATCAAGATGTAACGGATTTACAAAGATGACTTACAGAGATTCCAAATGACATCAATTTGATTTCTTACCCTTTCAAATTTGAGATAAGCACTAAAATACCTAAGGGTGGCTCTTTGAGCATCTTTCAACTATTCCACCTTATACCAACCAGGAGATTGTTCAAAATATAAGAGTTTTGCATATAAATCTCCAAATGCTTCAACTAAAGATTTTCTCATAAAATACTATCAAGCATCCATAACATGTGGTAGCTTCACACACAAACCGGACGACCGGGGGGTGGCAGCTCTTTCCAGCATGTGGTGGTAGTTTTCACACTCCTTTCGGATGTAACTCTTTCCACATCTTTCATAATTCAATTATTTACCCTTGTAAGAAGGCAATCTCTTACGTGAAAGAATTAAATCCCAAATTTTAGTCAATCGGTTGTCTCATGTTTATCACAAAGAACTCACACAACCGAGATAGATTAAGCATCTGAAGATCACACATGATTTCTAAAATTTGATGCTTATAATATCAAAAACTCCTATAATGAAGTATCTTCAAGATTATGATTATGAAGTAAAGTTGATAATCCATATAAAATTAATTTGGAGTGAATGAAAGTGAAAGCCCTTTTCATTCAATGCACTTGTTCATTAAAAATCCTTTTGTTCAAAAACAAAGTATAAAAACGAAGAGCATTGAAAAACATGTAATGCAAAGATTAAGAAAGATATGAAGGGAAAACCAATCAAAGCATTACATACAGTCATAAGCTATTTAGAACTTAAGACAAGGAAAGATATCACCTTTCCGAATCCAAAATCGCTGGATTTTGGGTTGTCTTGATTCGTTGTGGCCGGGGGTTGTCCGCTTTGACTGTTGATCCACCTTAGGTCTTTGCCTTGCAATGATCCACTTGTATGATTGATGATGTGGCTCGGACCTTTGATGGATTGAGTGAACTCTTTTGACTTGATGTGTCTTTTGAGTCCGTTGAGTCCGCTCCGTAGATGAAGTTGCCGAAGGATTTTTTCTTTCTCTTTTTCGGGCAATCCCTCACCAAATGTCCTTCAAGTCCACATAAGTGACAAGTTCTTCCTTTCAATTTCATTGTGGAACTTGAAGCATGCACAGTTTGGTCCTTTTTGAATCCCAAACCAACCTTACTTGTTTGACCTAAACCGGACATACACTCAAGTTTCTTGGAATCGGTTGAGATCCTTTGTATGTCGGATTTAAGTTGATGAACTTGTTTGGTCAATGCTTGGTTGGTGACATGAATCTCCTCAAACTGTTTTTCTAGAAAATCAATCTTGTCAATATGGGAATTAACGACCGTTTCCGATTGATTTATCTTTTCTTGGAGGATTTTATTATTATTCAATAAAAGCTCTCGTTCCTCCTCGAGATCATGAAGTTTGATCTTTAAAGCATGATTCTCGTCTTGATTCTCAAGTCGTTGCTTTCTCAACTTCTTGATATGTTTGGCCATCTTCTTAGATTCCGCAAGAAGTTGTTGATATGCCTCAACGAGTTCTTCCTCGTCCGACTCCCCCTCACTTGATGACTCTCCGCCGGTTGTTGATGTTTCATACAAAATCAAAGGAGTAGAGTCAGTGACTAAAGATGATAAACAATTATTAGAAGAGGGAAAATGAGAGGCATGAGAAGCAACGATTTTTTCCTCTATACTTGAGGTCGATTCGTTAGAAGTAGAATCGTCCCAAGTTTTCGCTTGCAAAGCCTTCTTTTTATATGATTTCTTAGAAGGACAATCCATTGAAAAATGGCCGTAGCCTTTGCATCGATAGCATTGGATTTCCCCTTCGAAATCATCTTTTTCTTTTTCTTTAGAAGGTTTTGCAAAGCTTTTGAGTTTAGAGGATTTAGAACCCGATGATCCTTTAGAAGATTTCATGGATGAAGATCCATCGGTTCGATTCTTCCAAATTTTTGACGAAATTTCTTTACGATCCGCGCCAATTGTTCTTCAAAATCGGCAAAAGAGATTTCATCGTCGGAACTTGATTCGCTATCTTCTTCCTTTGTTGATTTGAATGCAATACCTGTAAGCTTAGAAGAAGACTTGGAAGAAACTTGATTAGTAGGAAAAGTCATTTCATAAGTTTGCAAAGCACCTACTAATTCCTCTACACTCATCTCATCCGGATGACTAACGGTTTCAATGGCGGTAACCTTTGCCCTAAACCGTTCCGGAAGAGTCCGAAGTATCTTTCTTACAATTTTCGACTCCGGGATCTTTTCTCCTAAATTAGCACATGTATTTATTACATCTTGAAGTCTAGTGTAATAATCTGTAAACAATTCATGCCCTTCCATATGAATAGAGTCAAATTGACTTGTAAGCATCTGGAGCTTTTGAATTTTTACAAGATTAGTACCCTCATGTGTAATTTTGAGAATATCCCAAATTTCCTTCGCGGTTTCACACGCGGAAATTCTTGTGAACTCAGTCGAGGGAAAGAGAATTAAATAAAGCGTTCATACCTTTCCCATTGTAAGAAGATCTTTCAAATTCCTCTTTGGACCATCTAGAGCGAGGTTTTGGGGTAGTAGAATTTCCTACTTCCTCAACAGGATGCACCCAACCGCATTCCACGGATTGCCATACTCGCTCATCAATTGCGATGAGAAAAGCTCTCATCCGCACTTTCCAATAAGCATAATTAGTCCCATCAAAAAGAGGAGGTCTATAAATATTACCACTTTCACCCATCAAGATAGATAAACCTAAAACCCGCTCCGATACCAATTGTAGAGTTATTATGGATCCACAAGGATCTAATAGGTACTATCAAACAACTAGAGGGGGGGTGAATAGGTGTAATACTTAAAAACTCAATCTCAGTGCAAAATAAAAACCAATGCGGAAAATAAAAACAGCACACCGAGATTTACGTGGAAACTCCAATCCAGGAGAAAAACCACGGGACCAACACGCAATAACAATCCACTAAGAATAGAAGAATAACAAGGTGATTACCGACTCCACGGACTCAACCCCTCCTTCAGCTTCTTCGGACCTTGCGCTGACCGGTTGGATATCCGCGCAATAACAATCCCTAAGAAAAGAAGAATAACAAGGTGATTACCGTCTCCACGGATTTAACCCCTCCTTCAATTTCTTGGACCTCGCGCTCCACCGATTTTGCACGTCCACTGCTCACGTTCGAATCCACGAACGCACGCTTCGAATCCACGAAACGCCTTTAGCACACCGAATCCACGATGCCACGTCGAATCCACGACGCAAACTCAGTCGATAAGAATATTGACTTCGATGGTGATCCTTTGCTTAGATTATCAATGAAGAACCGTAGAAGAAATCTCTAAGCAAAGATTAGATCAATTCGACAAAAGATATGTTCTTGAAAGAACCATCGAATTGACCTAAAAGAGGCTATAAAGAAGAACGATGAAAACCTAGCCTCTAGGGTTGCTCTCAAGAGTTTTATAAAAAGATCGGCCGTAGCTCCCACGTTTTTGAGAAACCCTAAACGTCTATTTATAGTTTAGAAACCTTTGGAAAGAGATAAGAATCAAAAACATACCTTATCTGGAAATTTTCAGGACGGCGATCCGGATCGGATTTACTGCGATCCGGATCGTCGTAACGAGATTGACGATTCCAGAAATACCATGGTTCGGGATCCGGATCGCATTGCCCGATCCGGATCGTTCATACAAATCAGAAAACTTAACATTCGGGATCCAGATCGGAAATTGCATGGATCCGGATCGAAGTCTTGTATGAAGCAACAACCTTCGGGATTCGGATCGTTGGCTCTGATCCGGATCCTGATCCTCTTGAATACTTTCTTCTTGAGATTGATGTAACTGATCCACAATTCTTCAACTTCAATCTTCAAGACTCAAGACACTGGGTGTCAACTTGAGCTCTTGTTGAATCTTCTCTAAGTCTTTGATTGCTGATTGACAATTTGATCCCTTTAAGACTCTGACTCAACTCACTGACTTGACTCACGAAATATGCCAATACCAAAAAGCCGTAACATTTACCGTACACACTTACGACTCAACCTTTTCCATACGCTCCTAGAGGATCTTCTCCGCTCGCTCCAGACGCTTCTCGAATCCACGATCTGCGCCCAACGCCGAATCCACGGCGTCCAACGTCGAATCCACGACGTCCGACCGAATCCACGGTCTTCACCCAATAGCACCCTTCGAATCCACGAACGTGCCTCGCTCCGAATCCACGAGAGCGAATCAACCTTGAATCCACAAGGACACGCGAATCCACGCGCCGATTTTGGGGTAATCGTTGTTTTTTTGGGTGGTGATGATCCGCTGAATACTTAGATCAAAGATAGATCGGAAATACCATCTAAGTATTCATTAGTTTGATTCAACTCAAGATGTGAGTATGAAAACCTAGAATCAAACTAATCAATATAGATGAAGAAACATAGAGTATTCTCTAATGATTTCCTTTCTTCTCTATATGTGGATCTATAGCCGTATAAGATGATATATGAAAATGACGGCTATGTGGATTGACCCTAGAAAGAAAGACATAGGGTCTATTTATAGGTTAGAAACCCTAGGAAGGAGATAAGAATCAAAAACCTGCCATTTCTGGAATTTTACGGACGGCGATCCGGATCGTGATAACTGAGATCCGGATCGTCATAACGAAACAGCCAATTCCAGAAAAACGAAGGTTCGGGATCCGGATCATGTAACTACGATCCGGATCGTTCATACAGTTCACCAAACATCAACGTTCGGGATCCGGATTGCGAAGCAAGATCCGGATCGTTCAAGGTAGATGGTAAACTCAACGTTCGGGATCCGGATCAAGAGACTACGATCCGGATTGCGACGATGTATGAACGAACCACCTTCGGGATCCGGATCGAACAGCCTGATCCGGATCCTGAACATGTCCCAAGTCCAGTTTTTGATTTTTATGCAATGAAAGATTCTTCCAAGTGTTTCTACACTACAAGAAGTATTCGGATCACACAAATTCTTTAGTTAAACATACCTGATCCTTTTGAATTCTTCTTTCTTGAGATTGAGTTAAATGATCCAACTTTCTTCACCTTCAATCTTCAGGACTTGATACTTTCACGAAACTACGCCAACTCAAATTCCGTAACACATGTAGGAACTCGCACTTGTGTCAGCTTTAAATTTGCGAAGAATGCGCATAATGATCATTGGATAAGGTAGTCTCTCTGAAGGTTGAGCATGTTCCACATAGCGTGCCATCCTCGCCCAGATGACGTAAGGAATGTTTAAGTTTGCTCCCATTGCTGCTGTGGGGTTTCCAAGAAGATAGAGGAACAACATCCGATCCCACCGAAGAACCTTTGTATTCATATTTGGAAGGACGTTATAGCAGATAATGAAGTTCAAAAAGCGAAACTCTGGTCGAAGTTCTTTTGAGCAAACGGAGTTTCCAGTCGACCGAGTATCTGGAAGACAGATTCCATCAACTACCACTCTCCAGGAGTTGGTGTTGAAGATTTGATTCTTCAGATAATGAGCGCCATCAGCTCGGGCCTTCATCCCTAATACCTCTCCAATCAGTTGAGGCGTTACTTTAATCTTAACATTCTTGACCAATGTTTGAAAGTCTCGACGTCCGCTCTCCTGATCAACTAGATAACAAGCATTTTGATAGAACATCCTTACTGAGTGAAGACAATACCCAGTGGTCTCGGGGAAATCGCAAATGGGAGCAAGACCTGTCTGGTCATACAGAGTCCCAAATGGCGGAGATCTTTCCTTCAAGGCTTTGACATTAACATGCCTTTCGCCAATGCATTCCCTGTTCTCAAAGTCCTATATCCTAGCAGAGCTGATAAAGTCTTGTGGAGGTGGTTGGCTAGCAACTGGTTGCTCAATGGAAATTCCTCGAGCACTCCCTCTTTTGCGAGCAACACTTTTTCTTTTTGTTTTCAAGAGAGTTTCTTCCATTGGAGCTTTTCCCTTTTCAGCAGCAGTAGGCGGAGCCTTTGATGTTTCCGCAGGCGCTTTTCCTTTCGAAGCAGTGGGTACTGTTGTTTCAACTTGCAACTCATCCCAATCGATCGATTCCGTCTCAGATTCCGTATCGGAATCATCTTTTGTTTTCTTCGCCTTCTTAGCCCTGTTGGACTTGACAGTATCTCTAGTATGGACCATAGTAGCCAGAAGAAGAATGATCCAGGTGATCACCATTGCTACTAGATTCTTGTGAAAAAGGAAATCCTGTGAGCAACAACTCAAGAACACGAAAAAATTATTAATTTTCAAAAATTTGAAAAATTGTACCCAAAACATCATTATCGTGTAGAGAGACTAAGAATCAAATTAGTTTTGCAAAAAGAATTTTAAAAATAGAGCAATCGCATGATTTTCGAAAATTCCCATTATATGCCCTAAAACCGAAATTTTTGAAATCGAAGGCCAAAAATCCGTTTATCATGAGAATACCTAGCATATAATCAAAACTAATCTACCCAGAGTTCTTGTTTCAAAAGAAATTTGATCAAAAACCATCCACAAACGAAATAGATACAAGAATTTCATCACGTTTTGAGGAAGAATATGAAAAACTGTGAAAAACCGAGATTTTGATCAATAAAACTTACTTGGAGTCGAAGAACTTGAGTTTGAAAGCTTCCAAGATGGAGGACCTATTCGACCAACTACCAGGAGCGACGGCGTCTTCAAAGATTGATCTGCTGTCCGGCTATCGCCAGGTTAGAGTCCGGAGAGATGACATACCGAAACAGTCCTTCGAACTCGGTATGGTCATTACAAGTATACGGTTATACCGTTAGGACTCATTGTCGCTCCAGTGGTGTTCATGAAAGTGATGAACAGGATCATGGAACCTTTCTTAGACCAGTTTGTAGTGGTCTTTATAGATGACATCCCGATCTACGCTCGCACGGATAAAGAGCACGAGGAACACTTGCGAGTGATCCTCCATACCCTCCGGTACCAGAAAGTGTATGCCAAACTCAAAAGGGGTGAGTTCTGGCTCCACGAGGTAGACTTGTTGGGACACATAGTCTCAGTGTCGGGAATAGTGGAGGACCCGACGAAGATAGAATCCGTGACCGACTGGGCTCGCCCGACCACGGTGACAGAAATCCGAGGTTTCCTCGGGCTAGCAGGATACTACCGACGCTTCGTGGAAGGCTTTTCAAAGATAGCCACTCCCCTCACTCGACTAACCCGGAAAGGGGAGAAATTCGTCTGGACGGCTTAATGCCAGAAGAGCTTCGAGGAGCTTAAGGACAGACTCACGCGGACACCGGTACTCACGTTGCCACAGCCCGGTGAGGATTACGAGATCTACTGTGATGCATCTCGAGGTGGACTGGGAAGCGTGTTGATGCAACAGGGGAAAGTCATCGCATACGCATCAAGACAGCTCAAGGATTATGAGCGGAAATATCCTACACACGACTTGGAGCTTGCGGCAGTCGTGTTTGCGTTAAAGCTCTGGAGGCACTACCTCTACGGGGCGCACTGTAATGTGTACTCCGACCACCAGAGCCTCAAATACTTGTTTACACAAAAGGAGTTAAACTTACAGCAACGACGGTGGTTGGAACTACTGAAGGACTACGATTTGTCCATCCATTACCACCCCGGAAAGGCAAACGTGGTGGCCAATGCCTTGAGCCGGAAAGGACAGGCGGGGGAGACGACACTGAGCGCCCTTACCCAATAGGATCGGCTAATTGCACAATTCTCGCAACTGAGACTGGAGGTAGTGCCAGCAGGAGCAGTTGCGATATTTATGTCCTTGGAAATAAAGCCTACGCTGATAGAGAGGATTGCAGAAGGCCAAACGACGGACTCACAACTACAGCAGGTGCGGGACAGGTCATCCTCGGAACCAGGTGGGGATTTTGTGATCGGCGCTGATGACGTACTGAGGTTCCGGGGACGAGTCTGCGTGCCTGAAGTACCGAAATTAAGGAAAGAAATTCTGGCAGAAGCGCATAACGCCCCCTACACTGCGCATCCCGAAGGTACAAAAATGTATAGAGACCTGAGACAGACCTTTTGGTGACCTAAATTAAAGAGTTATGTGGCGCAATTCGTGGCGCGATGTTCGGTGTACCAACAAGTGAAAGCAAAACATCAGCGACCGGCGGGAAAACTACAACCGTTGCCCATACCGGAGTGGAAATGGGAATGGATTACCATGGATTTTGTGACCGGTTTTCCGCGATCGCAACAAGGACATGACGCGATATGGGTCGTTGTGGACCGTTTGACGAAATCGGCCCACTTTATACCGATTCACACAACATGGAGTAGAGATCGGCTGGCGCAAACTTATATCGACGAGGTGGTGAGGTTGCATAGGGTACCGTCATCCATAACCTCGGACAGGGACACACGCTTTGTAGGTTATTAATCCCAAGGGATCTAAATAGGTACTATCAAACACCTAGAGGGGGGTGAATAGGTGTAATATTTAAAAAACAAATCTCAGTGCAAAATAAAAACCAATGCGGAAAATAAAAACAGCACACCGAGATTTACGTGGAAACTCCAATCCAGGAGAAAAACCACGGGACCAACACGCAATAACAATCCACTAAGAAAAGAAGAATAACAAGGTGATTACCGACTCCACGGACTCAAACCTCTCCTTCAACTTCTTCGGACCTTGCGCTCGCCGATTGCACGTCCACTGCACACGTTCGAATCCACGAACGCCACTCGAATCCACGAGCACACGTTTCGAATCCACGAAACGCCTTTAACACACCGAATCCACGATGCCACGTCGAATCCACGACGCAAACTCGGTCGATAAGAATATTGACTTCGATGGTGATCCTTTGCTTAGATTATCAATGAAGAACCATGGATGGAATCTCTAAGCAAAGATTAGATCAATTCGACAAAAGATATGTTCTTGAAAGAACCATCGAATTGACCTAAAAGAGGCTATAAAGAAGAACGATAAAAACCTAGCCTCTAGGGTTGCTCTCAAGTGTTTTTTTAATTGATCAGTCATTTTTGAGAAACCCTAAATGTCTATTTATAGTTTAGAAACCTTTGGAAAGAGATAAGCATCAAAAACTGCCTTAACAGAAATTTTCCCGCACGACGATCCGGATCGGATTTACGGCGATCCTGATCGTCGTCTTTTTTCAGCAATTCCTAAAAAAACAAGGTTCGGGATCCGGATCGGAATTCTGATCCGGATCGGAATTCTGATCCGGATCGGAATTCTGATCCTGATCGGAATTCTGATCCTGATCGGGTTCAGGATCAGAATTTCTGATCCGGACTCTGAACATCCAATTTGTCCAGTTTTTGATTTTTATGCAATGAAACCTTATCCAAGTGTTTCTAAACTACTCAAATGTATTCGGATCACCAAAATTATTTAGTTAAACGTACCTAAGCATTCCGAATCCATTTTCTTTAAGATTGATGCAATTGATCCACAATTCTTCACCTTC
This sequence comes from Tillandsia leiboldiana, assembly GCA_029204045.2. Classification (NCBI taxonomy): domain Eukaryota; kingdom Viridiplantae; phylum Streptophyta; class Magnoliopsida; order Poales; family Bromeliaceae; genus Tillandsia; species Tillandsia leiboldiana. The sequence continues at coordinate 9,607 of JAQNDB010000339.1, forward strand.
AATCTTCAAGACTCAAAACACTGAGTGTCAACATGAGCTCTTGTTGAATCTTCTCTAAGTCTTTGAATGCTGATTGACAATTTGATCCCTTTAAGACTCCGACTCAACTCACTGACTTGACTCACGAAATATGCCAAGACCAAAATGCCGTAACAATCTCCCCCTTTGGCAATTTCGTGACAAAACCCAAAAGTACATAAAAGCGCTCAAGACACTCATCTTAAACCAAAAAGTCGAAACTCAATGTCATCACCAAAACATTGATTTTCTTTGCGTGAAAGATCCAATAAATACAAAATTACATTTGAACCAAACAGTCCTAGAACATACTCTATGACTTAGGACTTGGAGTCTTAAAATGATGTAATTCCTGCAAAACAAAACTCCAAACAAAATCAAACGTTAGTCATTAGAAATTAGAATCCTACATTTGATTCGTCTTCCTTTTGGTTCTTTTGTTTTTCGGCTCTTTCAATTTTTCTTTGTCTCCCCCTATCTTGAGCATCTCTAACATGTTGTCCATGTTCTTGAGCATCTATGTTCTCCCCCTTTGTGATACGATCATCATTTTTCGTTCTCCCCCATTTTTCCATTTTCGTTTGTCCTCTCCTGATGATCTTATCTCCGTCATTTCTCTTCTCCCCCTTTTTGTCACAAATTGTCAAACAGTGAACATACTAGACAAAAGGAAATCACTAACAACATTAGTTCATAGAGAAAGAGAGATAAAAGCTCAGTTCCGGTATATAACAAAAATGCAGATTGCGTACCGGTACGAGAAGGCAAAAATCAAATAATTTCTTGAGACAAATCCAGATTTTAGAAACTTTTCAAATACCGATTTTTATTCCATCAAGAAATCAATTTAAGTGCTTTAAACAGTGAATTCACACAGATGTCATTCAATCCAATTAATTTCACAAAATTAAAAAGATTTACTCCAAAATTATGAAAAATAAATGTAAAACATTATAAACCGTTTTTCATGTTATATTCATCAAACACAAATCATCAAAAATAATCTTGAGAACCAAAGTCTATCAAGATGTAACGGATGTACAAAGATGACTTACAGAGATTTCCAAATGACATCAATTTGATTTCTTACCCTTTCAAATTTGAGATAAGCACTAAAATACCTAAGGGTGGCTCTTTGAGCATCTTTCAACTATCCCACCTTATACCAACCAGGAGATTGTTCAAAATATAAGAGTTTTGCATATAAATCTCCAAATGCTTCAACTAAAGATTTTCTCATAAAATACTATCAAGCATCCATAACATGTGGTAGCTTCACACACAAACCGGACGACCGGGGTGGCAGCTCTTTCCAACATGTGGTGGTAGTTTTCACACTCCTTTCGGATGTAACTCTTTCCACATCTTTTTGCAAATCATTTCAATACCCTTGTAAGAATGCAATCTCTTACGTGAAAGAATTAAATCCCCAATTTTAGTCTATCGGTTGTCTCACGTTTATCACAATGAATTCACACAACCGAGATAGATTAAGCATCTAAAGATCACACATGATTTCTAAAATTTTATGCTTATAATATCAAAAACTCCTATAATGAAGTATCTTCAGGATTATGATTATGGAGTAAAGTTGATAATCCATATAAAATTAAATTGGAGTGATTGAAAGTGAAAATCCTTTTCATTCAATGCACTTGTTCATTAAAAACCTTTTGTTTAAATAACAAAACATAAAAACGAAGAGCATTGAAAACATGTAATGCAGAGATTCAGAAAAATATAAAGGAAAAACCAATCAAAGCATTACATACAGTCATAAGCTAATTAGAACTTAAGACACGGAAAGATATCACCTTTCCGAATCCAAAATCGCTGGATTTTGGGTTGTCTTGATTCGTTGTGGCCGGGGGTTGTCCGCTTTGACTGTTGGTCCACCTTAGGTCTTTGCCTCGTAGTGATCCACTTGTATGATTGATGTTGTGGCTCGGACCTTTGGTGGGTTGAGTGAACTCCTTTGACTTGATGTGTCTTTTGATTCCGTTGAGTTCGCTCCGTAGATGAAGTTGCCGAAGAATTTTTCTTTCTCTTTTTCGGGCAATCCTTCACCAAATGTCCTTCAAGTCCACAAAGGTGACACGTTCTTCCTTTCAATTTGAATGTGGAACTTGAAGCATGCCCAGTTTGATCCTTTTTAAATCCCAAACCAACCTTGCTTGTTTGACCTAATCCGGACATACAATCTCGTTTCTTGGAACCGGTTGAAAGCCTTTGTATGTCGGATTTAAGTTGATGAACTTGCTTGGTCAAAGCTTGATTGGTGACATGAATATCCTCAAACTATTTTTCTAGAAAACCAATCTTGTCCATATATGATTTAGCGTTTGTCTCCGATTGGTTTCGCTCTTCTTGGAGGATTTTATTGTTTACCAATAAACGTTCTCGTTCCTCCTCGAGATCATGAAGTTTTATCTTTAAAGCATGATTCTCGTCTTGATCTTCAAGTCGTTGCTTTCTCAACTTCTTGATATGTTTGGCCATCTTCTTAGATTCCGCAAGAAGTTGTTGATATGCCTCAACGAGTTCTTCCTCGTCCGACTCCCCCTCACTTGATGACTCTCCGCCAGTTGTTGATGTTTCATACAAAATCAAAGGAGTAGAGTCAGTGACTAAAGATGATAAACAATTATTAGAAGAGGGAAAATGAGAGGCATGAGAAGCAACGATTTTTTCCTCTATACTTGAGGTCGATTCATTAGAAGTAGAATCGTCCCAAGTTTTCGCTTGCAAAGCCTTCTTTTTATATGATTTCTTAGAAGGACAATCCATTGAAAAATAGCCGTAGCCTTTGCATCGATAGCATTGGATTTCCCCTTCGAAATCATCTTTTTCTTTTTCTTTAGAAGGTTTTGCAAAGCTTTTGAGTTTAGAGGATTTAGAACCCGATGATCCTTTAGAAGATTTCGTGGATGAAGATCCATCGGTTCGATTCTTCCAAAATTTCCGACGAAATTTCTTTGTGATCCGCGCCAATTGTTCTTCAAAATCGGCAAAAGAGATTTCATCGTCGGAACTTGATTCGCTATCTTCTTCCTTTGTTGATTTGAATGCAATACCTGTAAGCTTAGAAGAAGACTTGGAAGAAACTTGATTAGTAGGAAAAGTCATTTCATAAGTTTGCAAAGCACCTACTAATTCCTCTACACTCATCTCATCCGGATGACTAACGGTTTCAATGGCGGTAACCTTTGCCCTAAACCGTTCCGGAAGAGTCCGAAGTATCTTTCTTACAATTTTCGACTCCGGGATCTTTTCTCCTAAATTAGCACATGTATTTATTACATCTTGAAGTCTAGTGTAATAATCTGTAAACAATTCATGCTCTTCCATATGAATAGAGTCAAATTGACTTGTAAGCATCTAGAGCTTTTGAATTTTTACTAGATTAGTACCCTCATGTGTAATTTTGAGAATATCCCAAATTTCCTTCGTGGTTTCACACGCGGAAATTCGTGTGAACTCAGTCGAAGAAAGAGAATTAAATAAAGCGTTCATACCTTTCCCATTGTAAGAAGATCTTTCAAATTCCTCTTTGGACCATCTAGAGCGAGGTTTTGGGGTAGTAGAATTTCCTACTTCCTCAACAGGATGCACCCAACCGCATTCCACGGATTGCCATACTCGCTCATCAATTGCGATGAGAAAAGCTCTCATCCGCACTTTCCAATAAGCATAATTAGTCCCATCAAAAAGAGGAGGTCTATAAATATTACCACTTTCACCCATCATGATAGATAAACCTAAAACCCGCTCTGATACCAATTGTAGGTTATTAATCCCAAGGGATCTAAATAGGTACTATCAAACACCTAGAGGGGGGTGAATAGGTGTAATATTTAAAAAACAAATCTCAGTGCAAAATAAAAACCAATGCGGAAAATAAAAACAGCACACCGAGATTTACGTGGAAACTCCAATCCAGGAGAAAAACCACGGGACCAACACGCAATAACAATCCACTAAGAAAAGAAGAATAACAAGGTGATTACCGACTCCACGGACTCAAACCCCTCCTTCAACTTCTTCGGACCTTGCGCTCACCGATTGCACGTCCACTGCACACGTTCGAATCCACGAACGCCACTCGAATCCACGAGCACACGTTTCAAATCCACGAAACGCCTTTAGCACACCGAATCCACGATGCCACATCGAATCCACGACGCAAACTCGGTCGATAAGAATATTGACTTCGATGGTGATCCTTTGCTTATATTATCAATGAAGAACCATGGATGGAATCTCTAAGCAAAGATTAGATCAATTCGACAAAAGATATGTTCTTGAAAGAACCATCGAATTGACCTAAAAGAGGCTATAAAGAAGAACGATAAAAACCTAGCCTCTAGGGTTGCTCTCAAGTGTTTTTTTAATTGATCAGTCGTTTTTGAGAAACCCTAAATGTCTATTTATAGTTTAGAAACCTTTGGAAAGAGATAAGCATCAAAAACTGCCTTAACAGAAATTTTCCCGCACGACGATCCGGATCGGATTTACGGCGATCCTGATCGTCGTCTTTTTTCAGCAATTCCTGAAAAAACAAGGTTCGGGATCCGGATCGGAATTCTGATCCGGATCGGAATTCTGATCCGGATCGGAATTCTGGTCCTGATCGGAATTCTGATCCTGATCGGGTTCAGGATTAGAATTTCTGATCCGGACTCTGAACATCCAATTTGTCCAGTTTTTGATTTTTATGCAATGAAGCCTTATCCAAGTGTTTCTAAACTACTCAAATGTATTCGGATCACCAAAATTATTTAGTTAAACGTACCTAAGCATTCCGAATCCATTTTCTTTAAGATTGATGCAATTGATCCACAATTCTTCACCTTCAATCTTCAAGACTCAAAACACTGAGTGTCAACATGAGCTCTTGTTGAATCTTCTCTAAGTCTTTGAATGCTGATTGACAATTTGATCCCTTTAAGACTCCGACTCAACTCACTGACTTGACTCACGAAATATGCCAAGACCAAAATGCCGTAACACGCTTCGTGTCAAACTTCTGGCGGAGTTTGCAACAGGCACTGGGAACCAAGCTTCAGTTTAGCACGGCTTTTCACCCGCAAACTGACGGGCAGTCGGAGCGAGTGATCCAGATTCTTGAGGATATGCTTCGAGCTTGTGTGCTAGACTTGGGGGAGGGATGGTCGCGTTACCTACCCCTCGTGGAATTTGCCTACAATAATAGCTATCAAGCGAGTATTCAGATGGCTCCGTACGAAGCCTTGTACGGACGCCGGTGTCGATCGCCCATTTGCTGGGATGATTTGGGAGAGCGAAAACTCTTGGGGCCAGACCTCGTAGAGGAAACGGAAGCAAAGGTGTGCCTTATCAGGCAGCGGTTGTTGACCGCCCAGAGCCGACAGAAAAGTTACGCGGACCAGAGGCTACGGGAATTGGAATTTGCGGTAGGGGATCATGTGTTGCTACGCGTGTCACCGCCTAAGGGGACAAGACGGTTCGACATACGAGGGAAGTTGAGCCCATGGTATGTGGGATCGTTCGAGATCTTGGAGTGCGTGGGTCCAGTGGCATACCGGTTGGCCTTACCGCCAAATCTTGAACAGGTGCATAATGTGTTTCATGTCTCGATGCTCCGGAAGTACCTCCCCGACCCGTCGCACGTCCTCAACGCTCCGGCCGTCGAACTGCTGGAAGACTTGAGCTTCGAAGAAATGCCGATGCGGATCTTGGCAAGAGAAGAAAAGAACCTTCGAAACCGGACGATCCCCTACGTAAAGGTGCAATGGAGTAACCACGAGGAGCGCGAGGCGACGTGGGAACTTGAAACGAAAATGAGAGAGTGTTACCTCGAGTTATTTAGCGAGGGTTGAGGTTAAGTTTCGAGAACGAAACTTCTTTTAAGAGGTGAGCGGTGTAATAGCATAGAATTTTATAACACTTTGTACCTCCTGCTAATAAAGTTTCTGTTTAAAGTAACTAATGTAATGGGTTTACTTAAGTCGTTAATTTGGAAGTGCAGGTATTTTTCTGCGATAGAGCTCGGGAAACGGAGAACGGCAGTGCGATCGAATCCGGATTCCGACTTACGGAACTCCCGGAAAGGGGTAGAAAGTGATCGCAATGGCCAGGGGGTGCATCGAAATCCGCGTAAGTAATTTGGGACGCTTTCCGAGGAAAAAGAGAGATTTATATTTAAAGAATTATCCCGAAGGATCTTATTGAGGAATTAATTAATTGAGGAATTAATTAATTGAGGAATTAATTAACTGATGAATTAATTAATTGAGGAATTAATTAATTGAGGAATTATCTCTAAGGAATTATCTCCAATGATTAATTAAATAATTAATTAATTAGAGATGGGAATCCGACGTATAGATTCTCCGGAATAGGGTTTTGAGGATCGCGATAACCGTAGTGTGCATCGGAATCCGTGCAAAAGATCGGGCACGCTTTTTGAAGAGATAAGGAATTATCTCTTATGACTTAATAATTATTAACTAATTATTAATATCCGGATGTGGGTTTAATGTACGTACAAATTATCTCTTTCCGGATAGAAAAAAAAAAGAAACCCTAACCGGAGAGAAAAGAAAGAAAGAAAGAAAGAAAATGTGAAACCCTAACCGAAAAAGAAAAGAAAAGAGAAGGCGAAACCCTAATCGGAAAGAAACGGTGGGAGAGAAGAAGAAGACGAAAGGACCTAGATCCTCCCGACGAGCGTGACGAAGCCGGGAGCGTGATCGGATTACCGTCTCCGGCGATTAGAGGTAAGCTAGATTTATGTTTGTGTGGTTCGCTCGGTTTTTGGGTTTCGATCGTTTTCACGGGGTCTTAGGAGGAGTCGTCGCTACCGTAGGCGTCGTCGCCGCGGAGCCCTAGTGCATCACCGCCGCAACCGGGATGCGCGCCGCCCGGGGACGGTGCCCACACGGTCACAACAAATGTCGCGCGGGACCAAGGTTCCGCGTGGCCGAGGCTAGGGTAAGCGCCGCGCGGGGCTGGTGCCCGCACGGCCGCGACAAGTGCCGCGCGGGGCTCGTGCCCACGCGGTCGCAGCTGCATGCCGCGCGAGTGGGTGCCCGCGCGGCGGCGGCAGCGCGCGCCGCGCGGGGCACATGCCCGCGCGGGCGGGCGCCCGCGCAGCGGCGGCAGCGCGCGCCGGAAGGGGCACATGCCCGCGCGGCCGCGGCTGCGTGCCGCGCGGGCGGGCGCCCGCGCGGCGGAGGCAGCGCGCGCCGCGCGGGGCTCATGCCCGCGCGGCCGCGGCTGCGTGCCGCGCGGGCAGGTGCCGCGCGGCGGCGGCAGCGGAGCGCGCCGCGCAGGGCCATGCCCGCGCATCTGCAATTGATTCCACGGCAAGTGCCGCGCGGGGCACCGCGGCTTGCGCTGTGTGAGGCTAAGACCGCACGGTTGCGGAGTGTGCCGCGCGGGGTTGGTGCCCGCACGGTCGCGGCTTGCGCCGCGTGGGGCTGGGGCCCGAGCGGTCGCAGCAAGTGCCGTGCGGGGCTGGGGCCCGCGCGATCGCACGGCCGCAACGCCGCAGGGAAGGAGTGGCGGCCGCGTTGCTCGACGCATGCGGGCAACACCGCCAGGTCTAGTGGTCATTAGTGTTTTCGAGCTTTTAGACTTGGTTTGCCTATTGTTATTTTTCTGATCTGACCGCGGCACTTTTGGGGACTACTTCTAGGTCCGGGCGTCGACAGAGAGCAAGGTTCGGTCTCCGGAACGCTGTTCTCGCACAATCAAGGTGGGTAGGTGTTGGTTATTACCGGTGTGGTGTCGTTTCCGAATACTCGTTTGATAAAGTAGATATGTTGATAGTTTGACTAACCCCATAGCATGTGAATCCCTTTTATTATGGCAATCAAAGCGGCTACGGTCGCAGGTGCGGTATACTATTCTGACTGAAGCGGCTGAGGTCGCAAGGCAATAAATACACTAATATTGCTTACCCGCACACCGGCAGTTTGGCCACTGCTCAGGGTGTATTTCTTTGAAAAGATGGTAAGTCACTACCGGTGTACCCCACAAGGGGAGGTTAGTGGGGACCCCTCAAGGAGTGACGACTGCTACTTGGGCAGTGGAGGGGTTGGAGGCACCAAGAAGATGAGTACGGTATTGGGGTTGGGGCCCAAAACATTCTGAAAGCTGGGGTAGGTGCCCAGCGAGATTTCGACAGGGATTTAGCATTACATGAGAGGGGGAGGGGAAAAGTAAATGCTCCGGTGGTTCGGTGTGTTCTTTCTGTTTTTGCATTTACAAATATATCTTTCTACTTTATCAGTCACTGACAACCCACACTGTGACAGGTTCGAGTAGGGGTCGAGTTCGGGACGACGGTGAGGCATCGGTTAGAGGACCCTAGCCATGAGGGCTAGTAAACGATACGTCATTTTTATTTACTTTCGGTTATTTAATTACTGCGGTTAGTTAAACTGTGATACATTGACTGTGGTCTCTGATGGATGTTGGAATGGTGATTTCCTATAAACTAATTGGTAAATGTTAGGATGTGTAATTGCGGCTGATTTCCAAATGCAAACCCGGTTTCAAAAGTGATTTCCAAAGCGGGTGTCGTGTGGGCACCGATTTTAAAACCCGTGGATTTATCCTTTCAAGTTAAAGGCCGCTCAAAGAGTTTGCGAAAACGTTTTAGAAAACTGGGTGTCGAGTGGGCTCCGATTTTCAAAACCCATGGGTTTATGCTATAGTCTTATAAGATAGCGGTGATGGTATGATTTGATATATTCTCTCCTCTTGATTGTCATGATTGGAATGGTTAAAGTATTTGACTTGTTGGGAACGCCGTGCATATACAAAGGAGGCTCCGCCCATTTGGGGAGTGAATTTGTATATGCGGCGGGTCTGATACGCGCCGGAGGCATGGATCAATTAAATGTTTTAGAAAAAAAAATGGGTATGTTTTCCGCTCTGTTAGATCCTCCGGGGCGTGACAACCCGATCCACTGTCGTGGTACCCTCCAACCAGGCGGCACAAACTCATCCACACGATGCAAGCGGTTGTCGCTCCGTCTGCCAGAAAACATCCAAACCAATCACAAAGGGAGCACGACCTCTGTCTCTGCTTACACTGAGGCGACGAATATGATCCTCCGCAGATAACAAATCCACGCTACCGTTGCGCCACTCTGATAAAGACACTAATGCTGCCATCGGGGTCTACCCGATCTCTGGCGTCTCGGGAACCCGTTATCCTGGAAAAAGAAATCAGAAATGCCTCAGCCGATCGATCTGTCCTCCTTCACCCGGCGCCAAGCGCCAAAATCCATAACTTGCCTCTGGCGGCGGATCCCTATCCAAAGGAACTGCAGCGCCAGCTCCAAACACAACGCCTATTCCATCGAGGCATCCAAAATCTATACAGGAGGGACCGAATAAACTGAAAGGTATCCTGGCGCAATCCACTTCCAGTCACACATATCCTATGCGCCTCGTCCCTCGAACTTGAAGCGCGAAGTTAAGCAACTGCGTAAACCCTTGGCACAAGGAGGCTCTCAAATAGTCTCTCCAATACCACCAACCATGATTCTGCCTCCAAAGGCTCCAACTCAATTCCATGAATCGGGGTGGTTCATCTGCCAAAACTAGCCCCATCGATCGATGATGTCCACAGCTCATCTGCTGTCAGCTATCCACCCTGCCTCGGCACTAAACATTGGCACAGAGGGGGCCACTTGCTCCATCGGCGCCACAAAATCACTGCCGCTAAGGATACTGCAACAGGTGATCCCAGAAGGAAAGCACTGTCGAGCTGCCCGCTGCTCCGACAACTCTGTCACACAAATCAGCTGCTCACTCCGCTGCTGATATGCCTCAGACGATCCTGTCATCTGGGTCCGGAGCTCTCTGACCTCAATCCGGGTATCCGGCCCAAAAACCAACCACTCAAGCTCAACTGCTATGATAGGATGCACACGGGTCAACACCCAGCGTCGGGGAGACACCGCTCGCCACGACGAAACCACAAAACAGCACACAACAGCGCTCGACCCAATCCAGCGAAAGTCTAAAGCATGTCACCCGTTCCACAGCATTATGTTGTCTGCAGCCAACATAATTATTGGGTTATGTATAATCGGATCTAAATAGGGGAAAAAACACCTAGAGGGGGGTGAATAGGTGTAAACAATAAACACTCAGAAATCTTTGCGATATAAAACCCAATGCGGAAAAAATAAATAACACGCAGAGATTTTTACGTGGAAAACTCCAAACCGGAGTAAAAAACCACGGGACCGATAACACGGTGAAATCCACTAGAATTAAACACGTACAAGGTGATATACCGTACTCACAGACGACTCAACCTTTTCCATAAGCTCCTAGTTGATCTTCTCCGCTCGCTCCACGACGCTTCTCGAATCCACGATCTGCGTCCAACGCCGAATCCACGGCGTCCAACGTCGAGTCCACGACGTCCGACCGAATCCACGGTCTTCACCCAATAGCACGCTTCGAATCCACGAACGTACCTCGCTCTGAATCCACGAGAGCGGTAGCACCTTGAATCCACAAGGCCACGCGAGTCCACGCGCCGATTTGGGATAAATCGTTGTTTTTTGGGTGGTGATGATCCGCCGAATACTTAGATTAGAAATAGATCGGAAATACCATCTAAGTATTCATTGATTTGATTCTACTCAAAATGTGAGTATGAAAACCTAGAATCAAATCAATCAATATAGATGAAGAAACATAAGATTAAATCTTTTGATTTCCTTTCTTCTCTATATGTGGATCTTAGGCCGTATATAGGATGACGGCTTTTTGGATTAGCGGCTTACCCTAGAAAAAAGAATCATAGGGTCTATTTATAGGTTAGAAACCCTTGGAAAAAGATAAGAATCAAAAACTATCATTTTCTGAAATTTTACATGACGACGATCCGGATCGGAGTTCGGCGATCCGTATTGCAGTAGCGAGAAAAACAGTTTCCAGAAAAATGAAGGTTCGGGATCCGGATCGAAGTGCCTGATCCGGATCGTTCATACAGTTTCACCAAATACCAACGTTCGGGATCCGAATTGGAAAGCCTGATCCGGATCGTTCATAAATCATGGTAAAACCAGTGTTCGGGATCCGGATCAAAGAAGGCTACGATCCGGATTGAACTGGTGTATGAACGAACACCCTTCGGGATCCGGATTGCAAAGTCTGATCCGGATCCTGAACATGTCCCATGTCCAGTTTTTGATATTTATGCAATTACAAGTTCATCCAAGTGTTTCTACACTATAAGAAGTATTCGGATCACCAAAGATATTAAGTTAAACATACCTGATCCTTTTGAATTCTTCTTTCTTGAGATTGAGTTATATGATCCAACCTTCTTTACCTTCAATCTTCAAGACTTAACCGAATTCACGAAATACGCCAACTTAAATTCCGTAACAATAATCACTTAGGAGAATAAACATGCCAATCACTCGTCCCGTCCCCTGTGAGAGGTATAAAACTCAATCAGGACTCTCGCTATAAATTACGACTCTCACGAAGTCAACCAAGGGTCAAACCATAAGCCTAGGGTTTCTAAGTCCACCATGACCTACAACCTAGGCTCTGATACCAACCTAATCTGTCACGCCCCGGGGTCAAAACTGCGACCCGGGCTCGCCAACAGATCCGCCACCTATGCCAAACTCCGCATAGGCGAAGCATCCTACCTGCAAGAAAAGTACTACAGCTAACAGATATCAGAGCTATACACAAAAATCTGCTGTAAAACTAAAATCAACCACTGTACAACTGGGAATAATACAATAATCTCCATCTCCCAAAATAATAATCACACAATATCCTCAGATACAAAACTCAGAACTCAAACAGGGAGGTAACTCCAATAAATACACAGTGTACAGGCTCTCAATACATATCATATCCTCACTACACCAGTCTCTCAAAAGAGGAAAATAAAATAGCTAATCTACAGAAGATCTCCTCTGAAGGGGGTACCGCTACTCTCCAACGACGGGTAGGGATCTAGCTCGCGACTCCCTCGCCTCGATCAACAACTGCAGGACCAGCAACACCCACAAAGACACTGCAAAACAAAGGAGAGAAAGGAAAAAGGGGGGGGGGGGGGAACCCCCAGCGGGTGTGAGAACTACACCAAAAAGGGACAGAGGGTACCACCGCCAGGCCGGACGATCTGCCCACCAAGTCCTCTAGAGACATAAAATAAGCAAAGCAGTGAGAACCGAACAAAAACGCTCCTGACACTCAACAGCTACCATGCCTCCATCTAAATGCTCAGGAGGGGAGAATCAAAGAATGGTATGCAACCACTAGCACATGAAGTGCACAATCGACCCAATCGAGCTGACTGCCACATCTGGTCCAGTCAAACCTGCGCCCCACCTTCAACCACCTCCCACTGCCGGGCAGGAATTACGTAGGGTGTCCAAACGGACTAACTCGCTGCCGAGAAGTGGCTCATGCAGGCTATAGTCGAAATCCACGCTCTCTCTCAGAACGGATAGAATCATGATGCTCAACCTCTCACATAACGGTCAAGGTACTCTCAATGACACGGGACCACCGTTAGCCAAACGGCTCCCAACAATACTAGCACTAGTCTAAACTCAGCTACCAGACTGCACTCGGCCCCCAGGCACGAGTGCAATAATAAAGGTATCTGACCGAAATAAACCCAATCAAATGAACCGGTATAAAACCCGGTACTGCCTGCTCTGCTGTCGAACTCAGTAATCTGATCGGCACACGGCTCGATCTCAATATAAGTAACGGACCGGCACACGGCTCGGTCGAAATATAAGTAACAGACCGGCACACGGCTCGGTCAAGCCTACCTCCGGAGTGGCACTCGAGGGGAGCGACCCACACGAGTAAAGTATCTCAGTAACAAGTATCTCTGTATAGCAGGGCTGGATCACGACTCTGATCAAAGTGGAAAACCCATCCACTAAAGAAAACCCCGATCCTCAATCAAATGCAAAAGTACTCAAAAAGTGGGAATCTCCGTCCACTAGAGAAAACTGATACCCAATCAGACGCAAAAGTAAACATCCGGCCAACCGCCCAATATCCGCGGTTGCCGCAATACCCTGCCGTCTATAACCTAGTCCTATAGCCGACCTCCGATCAACCGCCCAAAGTCTGCGGTCACCGCAAAACCCTGCCAGCCGCAATCCATCACAACCCGTCCCTGACACAAATATCCCGGCTACACTACCCCAGACCCCTGCTCGCACCCGAGCAACACAGACTGCCTGACTAACAAAGAAGGAGAAAAAGATAATATGGTTTCTCCTAAGTCAAGTTCCAATAAGTAGTGCAGCAGTAAAAGATGGCCTACCTAGATGTCCATTCAAGCATGCTTTTGTCCTCAGGAATGATAAAAGAGAGTGAAACATATAGTAGCAAAGCATGCTAAAGTAATCCTACTATGATATACCAATCTCACACAAGTAGGCCAATGAATAAACATGTAAGATCTCTATGTCATCTAGTATGGGATAAATATAACCGTCTACCATATGCTAAGTCTCCAACTCACCCAAAATGTACAATAACCACAAGATCTAGGCCATTCCCTGCTTACTTCTTGCTCATATCGGGTGTACATTAAATATGCCTGCTATCAGTCATAGAGGGGTGACATCCCCACAAGTGCGCTTACATTCATCATAACATAGAAACCTTATCAATCCTTATACAGTTACCAATATTATGCTTACCCACCTGAAGTGCTTAATCCAAGGCAAACCTGAGGTCGGTGAAGAGCGTGGCCACTTGCTAACAATATCTGCTGAACCCATATCCACGGTACACGTCGCGCCAGCCTCGGCTCCTAACAGCTGAAATACCCGAAAACCATCATCTCCAGTTCCAACAGGTTCAAAAACACTAGCAAACTTTCCTAGGTACAACAATAAGGTCCAAAGTTACACTTTTATTCCAAAATATCCAAGTAAATACAAATCTGTTGGAACAGTCCCAAAGATGCGGATTTTTCACCTGCAGCAAGAACTCTGAAAAGTCTGACAAAAATACAGTCGCGATCGTCGCGTCGAGCCCTTCGAAACGAGTATCTGCACGTCAAAATCCGAGTCCCGTAGGCCGAGTTACAAATTCCACAACGCAGGGAGCGCAAAACCTCACAACACATAAAGCTGTATCACATTGCACAGGAGAGAGGGAATAATATACCTTCGGGCAAGTCTCAGAAAAATCCCAGAAAAATACGATGAGAATCCTCGCGACGCGTAGATGCAAAAAGTGTACAGGCACGCCTTAATTCGACGCCTGAGTGCGAAGATAAAATTCCGGCAAGGGGCTGCTGTCTAAAAACACCACCAGCAAAACGGTGGCTTAGAAATGTCTCGAAAACCATGCCAAGAACTCAGAATCCAGCAAGGTGGTCAACAGGGTAATCGAAGGCATACCTCTCGTGAATCCAATGCCATGAAAATCGTCCAAAACTACTATCGGAGTAGCTCTGTGGACCTCTCAGACCGAACTACGATGATAACGGGCCTCCGATGAAAGATCGTCGCTCTGTGCTACGATGCCGAAGTCGTCAACGCTGCGGCTTCCAAAAATTACGGGCCTCCGCCAAAAGATGCACCACACGAGGAGCTCCAACTTTGCTGAAGGGTCCAAGGGCAGAGGAGTTCGGCAAAACCCCCAAACTGGGGGTGAAAGAGGGGCTTAAATAGGCCCAGCCCGAAAAATTTCAAATTTGGACTTTTGGGCCCAAATCCTGGCGCCCGGAACTATCGGGCCGCTACAGTGTTGGGCCCGGCCCAACACTGTGCGCGCCCGAAAGCTCCAGAACCCGCCACGTGTCCCGCCGACACTGACCGCGCCCGGCGCACGCGCGCCCGCCAACCGCGCAGCGCAGCGTGTCCCGACACGCGGGCGTGGGGTGGCTGCGCTCGGCCAATCGCGGGGCGCCACGTGGCGCCCCCACGTCGCCCCCAACCGCCTGTCTGTACGGCCACCTGCCCCCGCCGCTGCGTGGACCGCGCGCACAAAGACCCGCCAACCACGAGCCGCCACGTGGCCACCCCTCGGTCCACCGCACACCCGCGCCAAATCCGTGGACCGCGCCTGCTGCGCCGGCCAACAGGAAGCCGCCACGTGGCCAGTGCCCGGGTGCACGCCTCCGCGGTGGACCGAGCGGCTGCGCCACCGCCCGTCGCCGCGCTCTGCCGCCAGCCGCCACCGCCGCCGCCTCTCCGGCCGCCGGAACAATGCCCAAACACCTCGAAATCCGTGTTTTCTCCTCCGGGCTCCAAAAAACACAAGTAAGTAGTCCATTTTCATCGTTTTCACGCGCTGAATCCAAATTCGCTGTCCGTTTTGCCAAATTGCAACTCTAAAAATTGCCGAAGGCATCCAGAAAAGTGTTCCTTTGTCCAAACTCCGCGCTGAGCCCAGTTTTAATTTCCGTTTCGCGCGAAACCACTTCTAAACATCCGACGGGGTCCTCTAACTACTCTCGTGATCCATTTAACACACTGAGTCCATCACTAGTGTCCAATTGGTGCACAAACACCACCGACACGCCACAAAGGCCTCCAGAAGCTGCTGGTCAACCAGTAATCTCATCGTGGGGATCCGGGTCCTCACAATTATTATCCATATTCTGAGTAAATCACAAACATCACTTTTCATCTGTATTCATCTATGCATGCAAATATATCACCTATGTCAAGTAAATCAAAAATAGCACTAATCCTCTAAGTCCTTTTACACATAAAAATTTATCATCTATTTAGATAAATCAAATATTGCAGTTTTCCTCTAAGTCCTTTTACACATGCAAATTTATCAACTATTTAGGTAAGTCAAAAATTACAGTTTTCCTCTAAGTCCTTTTACACATGCGAATTTATCATCTATTTAGATAAATCAAATATTGCATTTTTCCTCTAAGTCCTTTTACACATGCAATTTTATCAACTATTTAGATAAGTCAAAATTTGCATTTTTCCTCTAAGTCCTTTTACACATGCAAATTTATCATCTATTTAGATAAATCAAATATTGCATTTTTCCTCTAAGTCTTTTTACACATGCAATTTTATCAAATATTTAGATAAGTCAAAAATTATATTTTTCCTCTAAGTCATTTTACACATGCAAATTTATCATCTATTTAGATAAATCAAATATTGTATTTTTCCTCTAAGTCCTTTTACATATGCAATTTTATCAACTATTTAGATAAGTCAAAAATTACAATTTTTTTCCTCTAAGTCCTTTTTAAACATGCAAATAAATCCCCTATTTTGACAAATCAAATTTTACACTCTTCCGCTAGGTCCAGTGACACATGCAAATTTATCATCTCTTTTCGGCAACTAAAAGTTGCACCTTTCATCTGTGTTCATCTACACATGCGAATTTATCCCCTATTTTGGGTAAACCATAAATATCACTTTTCTCTAAGTTTCTTTACACATGCACATTTATCATCTATTTTTGGCGACTAAAAGTTGCACTTTTCATCTGTGTTCATCTACACTTGCAAATTTATCCCCTAATTTGGGCAAGTCATAAAATTTGCACTTATCCTCTAAGCCCTTTTACACATGCAAACATACCAACTATTTTTCCCTCATTCAACATCACATTTACCTCACATTAAAATATCACATTTCCTTTCAATGCAGAGGAAAAAGAGGAGAGGTCACCTATTTTCAGCAAAATCCCCCACCTTGTGTCGCCTCTAATTGCTTGTAGACACTTGCAATTGGGCTCCGTGCGATTTTTCTAGTCTCCTTGAGCTTGCACGCAAAACGATACACATCCTTCGAGCTTGTATGCAAAATGGTGCACGTTCTTCGAGGTTGCATGCAAAACCGTGCACGTTCTTTGAGGTTGCACGCAGAACGGTGCACGTCGAAACGCCCAGCGGTACTTCCCGCAGCAGAACGGCACAATCAACGGTGTTCCTTACAGGTAAAAGGGGATGAGGTTCAAATCCAAAACTCAAAAGGGGAAATCTTAAAACTGTGCCGAAAAATACCGCAAAATAACAAACGGAACCTACCTCGACATCGTCACGCCGTCCAACGCGCGCATGTGTGTCCGTCCGGCTCCTTGGAACATCTCGCGCGCGCACCAGGGGGTCGCCGGCGCGCTCGTGACACCCCAAAACTTCCCCCACAAAATCCCTCTCCCTCCCCTTGGAACCCACGGTTGGAGCAAAAAGGAGAAAAGAGGAAAACTGAGGGATTTCGAGCTTTTATAGCTGAAAATTCCACTTTCGGGCGCTACATTCGGGCGCCCGAAACAAATTCGGGCAGCTATAGTGGACAGCTAAATGTCCACGTCATCCCTACTCGGCCAATCGGGGAGCGACACGCGTCCCCGTACCCACGCACTGTGCCAACAGCAACACGCGGCGGCCAATGGGCGGGTGCCACCTGGCACCCACCCCGCTCCCCTCTGCGTCAACGGACCAGCGACTCATCGCGTCGCCAGGCCCGGCCAGTGGGGGCCCGCCATGTGGCGCCCCCCCCCCCCCCCCCCCCCCCCCAGCTGACCCGCTGACCCGCGCCAGTGCAGGCGCGCGCGCATGCTGGGCACATGGTCGTGGCAAGTGGGGCGCCGCCACGTGGCGCCCCCACCTGCCCCGCGCCGCGCGCGCCAACGCCTCAGGGTCCGCGCATCGCCTCGTGATCCGCGCATTACCTCGTGATCCGCGCCTTGCCTAATGATCCGCGCACCCTCGGGATCCGTGCATCGCCTCGGGATGCGTGCCCACTCTCTCGGGATGTGTGTCGCCTCTGGATGCGTGCCTGCCTCGTGATCCGCGCGCTCCTCGAGATTCGCACCCGCCGCTGCTACAGTGATTCGGGCGCCAGCTACAGTGACCATCGGGCGCCGCTATAGTGAACCGGGCACCCAAATGTACGGCCCAATCCGGATTTCGCCCGTTTCGCTCGTTTTCGCCCGTTTTTCGACCGTTTTCGCCCGTTTTCGCCCAAATTTGACAGGCAGACTCAACTCAACTTAATTTATCACGAGATATTTTAAATTTTCAGTCTGGACCATTTCTGGGTCACCAAAAGTCTCACTATATTCAGAATCGCTGGCGGACCCCGTTCTCACTGCTCGGGTATCTGATTGATGCGAAACTTTTACTATAGCCTTAAAACATAAATACGGACCTCCCTAATTTTTCTCAGAATTTTTCGACACTGAATTTTCTGCTAAAAATCTGAGCCCACTTTCTCATATAAAATTTTAAACTCCTCATTTTTATTCCGATTTCGGCCCAATTCACGTCCAAACTATTCTTTATCTCACTAAATTCAATAAAAATAGTATCTCATACTATTTTTATTTACATTTGCTTATATACCAAAAATCTGGTACATTACACCTCAGGTCCCTATGTCACGCCCCGGGTGTAAACCAGAACCCGGGCCCGTCCACAGATCCGCCGTGCACACGGAATTTTCCGTGTACACGAAGCGCTGATAACCTGCTCAGATATAAAACAAGTAATAAAGGAGCATAAAACAGAGCTAAACTAAAACTAATACAACTCAGACAAATGCTGGAAATGAAAGTACAGTAAGCTCTCAAAAATATACAAGTGTCTCTCCCAGCTCACGAAATATATACAACCAGCTGGCCGCAGCCAGACCCAAAAAAAAAGGAAAAATACAACCGTCTGAGTGTACTGGGGATACATCAAAACTACAAAACTCCAACTCGGGGCAGCAGCTATCTAATCAGCGATCCTCTTACCTCGATCCAGGGAAGAGGGTCCCGCGACTCCCGCAGAAGACTCTACAAAACAAAGGGGAAAAGAAAAGAGAAAACAGTGGGGGTGAGAACTACTATAAAAACAGTAGCCTCCCCTAGTGGGTAGACCTCAAACTCAGAAATACCCACTAGGACTACTAGAGGCGAAAATGAAATAAAGGTAGTATGCTAAAGGTAAGTCTACTGATGATAAAGCTACCCCTAGTATGCCTCTAAAATGCCTAGCTGTCAAAATCGCTAGAAGTATGCATCAGTATGTCAAAACCTGGCCAACCAAACCCAATCACTACACCAGTCAACACTGGTACTGCCTGCTGTACTGTCAACTCGAGAACCCAGTATCTGATCGGCACACGGCACGATCCTCAAAGTACCCAATCGACCGGCACACGGCTCGGCCCTAAGCCTACTCCGGAGTGGCACTCGAGGGGAGCGACCCACACGAGTAAAAATATGTAACCATAAGTATCTGATGTAGCAGGACTGGATCAAGACTCTAAACGAGTGGGTAAGACCATCCACTAAAGAAGCCCGATCCCTCACCTCCAATCTGATGCAATAATAATAATACTAGTAAGCCGGTCAACCGCCCACAGTCCGCGGTTGCCGCAACACCCAACCATCCATCCCCGACTGTCCCAACCCTGAACATCTGAAC
The DNA here is from genome assembly GCA_029204045.2 of Tillandsia leiboldiana. NCBI lineage: Eukaryota > Viridiplantae > Streptophyta > Magnoliopsida > Poales > Bromeliaceae > Tillandsia > Tillandsia leiboldiana. The sequence goes on from JAQNDB010000339.1 coordinate 29,042, forward strand.
TACACAATCCTCTACAACTAGACTACAGGAGAATGAATAGAAAGCATGGTTTCTCCTAAGTCAATTCCAGCATGTATGTGTAGCAGAAAAAGGTGGCCTAGCTAGATGACCATTGAAGCATGCAAAGTCCTTTACTTGATAAACCCCTTTCAATTATTCTAACATATGCAACACTAAATGTTTGGGAAATCCCGATGTACATGTGGCATGATATACGATACATGATACAATTTAGATGCACAATTAACTAGCAAGTACCCCTTTTACAACATGCATTCTAACCACATGCCCAAACCTTCCTTAACACACAATATGATATGGCTATAGCATTCTTTCCAACTAATTAAATTGCATATCTAAACATGGAAACACCACTTACTAACTTGTAGCCTGCTAACAATGCAAGTATTAGCAAAGGAACCTTAATCTCATGCAAGCATGCTAGATACATTCATATTTAATAACACATAATCGTGGCATTCCAATAGGCCTAGTGACATTCACAAGTAGGAGGTTCGCAACATCACCCACCTCAAGCGCTATTCCAAAATTCCCAAAGGCGAAGTCCAAGATCAGTCCAACACACCACCAATCTGTACAAAATACCCCAAAGGAAAAATACATAAGCTAAACATCCACACTTTCCAGAATCTGTCCCCCATATCAGCAGTCCACAATTCACTAATTTTTACCTGCGAATAACGCCCAGAAAAATCCAAGAAAAATACTATCGCGATCCTTGCGACGAGCCCGTCGAAACGAGTACCTGCACGCCCAATTTGGAGTTTCCTACGCTGAGATAAAAATCCAACAAGGGGTACACCCCAAATCCAAACTGCACTAAATTCCTGTAACAAGGAACCACAGAGAAAGGAGATTCTCACCCTCGAGTAAAATTCAGAAAATTCTGAGAAAAATCCAGGAGACTCCTTGCGAAGCGTAGATGAAAATTGCCTTTTGAATCGCCTCGTTCCGACGCCTGAGCGAAAAGATATGGCAAGAACACTGCGGTGCTGTCCCAAAAGTCCGCGAAGAAAAAGGGTCAAATGGGTGCTAAGAAAACTCCAAGATCAGCACGGAAATCGAGGAACCATAAAACACAGGAGTTGAAGCCCTACCTGTCGTGAGTCCAACGGCGCAAGAATCGGCGAATTCCGAGGTCGGGGTGGGTCGGAGGAGTCCAAACACTGAGAAGGGGCGAAAAGGATCGCCGGAGAACAAGCGTCGCGCCGCGCCGTAAAACGGGGAACCTCGGGATTCGTGCCTCCAAAAATCTTCAAATTTCTCCAAAGGGTAGAGCACTGAGGGAGGAAAAACTCTTGTGAAGGGAGCTCAGCGGAAAGGAGGCCCAAAAAGCCAAAAGAACAAACAAGGAGGGCTATTTATAGGCCCAGCCCAAAACACAAAAATCCGGATTTCCGGGCGCATGTTTCGGGCGCACTGCGCCCGGAAACCGGTTGCATGCATCCTGTCCGACGCGCCCGAAATCCTCTGGTGCTGCCACGTCGCCCCACAACAGGGGACAGCCGTGCAGTGCGACCGCCGCGTGCCACGCGTCCCCCCGCGGTCAGCGGGGGTAGGTACGGCCCGCCTATCCCGTGCCGACACGCGTCGCACTCGAGTGCGGCCGACAGCCCACCTGGCGCTACAGTGCGCGCGCACCGTCCCGAGGCGCCCCTCTGCGCACTCCGGGGACCGAGGACCACGTGAGCCAGCGAATCCCACGCCGCCACGTGTCATACGCCCGGCCCACCGCAAACCCCGCAGGTTCGCTGAGCCGTGCCGCGTGCGCCGACCTATCCGGGCACGCCACGCGTCCCGCGCCCGCGGTCCATGCACCGCCGCGCCTCCCCGTGGACCGAGCTGCGTGAGCCGGCCAATGATAGGCCGCCACGTGGCTCAGGCCGGTCCACGGACCTCCCCCATGCACCAACAATTCCCGAAAACTTCCGGAAGCCCGCATTTGGTCATCCGGACTCCAAAGTTAACAAGCAAATAGCCGTTTTCAAGCGTTTTTCCGCGCTGAATCCAAATCTAACCTCAGATTGGCCCAAAACCTTTTCTAAAATTCGGCAATTACAGCCGAAGGCCAATTCCGCTATCAAAGTCTCACAAGGTCCATCTGTGGCACCCCTTCGATGCACCATGGGCCAGACACCAACACTAGGTGTTCTACACAATGGATTCACCGGAAAGTTGCATGGGAAAACCAGTACACTACATCCTCCCCTACAAGAAAAAGTTTCGTCCTCGAAACAAAAGTCATACCTCAGGTAGCGGCCTCAAACAAGTGGGGGTGAGCATCCATCATCGCTGACTCCAACTCCCAGGTAGCCTCGCGCTCGTCATGACTGCTCCAGAGGATCTTCACATAAGGGATGGCTCGACTGCGCAACTCCCTAACCTCGCGGTCCAAGATCCTCAACGGCCGCTCAACATAGCTCAGGTCCTCAGCAACCTCCAATGGGGTGAAATCGATGACATGGGACGGGTCATGAACATACCTCCTCAGCGTCGATACATGAAACACATTGTGAACACCTGAAAGCCTGGGAGGAAGCGCAAGCCTGTAGGCAACTGGCCCTAAGCGCTCCAACACCTCAAAAGGTCCAATATAACGAGGGCTCAGTTTCCCCCGAATACCAAATCTCCGAATCCCCTTCGAAGGCGAGACTTTCAGAAAAACATGGTCACCCACCTGAAACTCTAAGTCTCGCCGTCGAGTATCAGCATAACTCCTCTGTCGACTCTGGGCAGTCTCTAGGTGTCGTCGTATCAATCTGACCTTTTCCTCTGCCTCTAACAGTAGATCAGGACCCAAAGTCTTCTTCTCACCCACGTCACTCCAATAAAGGGGTGACCGACACTTGCGTCCATACAACGCTTCAAACGGAGCCATCTGAATGCTCGCTTGATAGCTGTTGTTGTACGCAAACTCAACTAATCCCAAGTGTCGGTACCATCCTCCTCCAAAGTCCAGAATGCATGCTCTCAACATATCCTCGAGGGTCTGAATAGTGCGCTCTGACTGCCCATCGGTCTGTGGGTGGAATGCTGTACTAAATCGGAGCTGCGTCCCCAAGGCTGTCTGTAAACTCCTCCAGAAATGCGAGACAAACCTCGGGTCTCTATCTGATACGATGGAAACGGGTACCCCGTGCAATCTAACCACCTCAGTCAAGTACACCTGCGCCAGTCGCTCCATCGGCCAAGTCATCTGAACCGGTAAGAAGTGAGCGGATTTGGTAAGCCTGTCCACGACTACCCAGATAGCATCCGCTCCCGTCTGTGCTCTCGGCAACCCAGTGACAAAATCCATCGTAACATGTTCCCATTTCCATTCAGGGATTGGGAGACTCTGCAACTTGCCAGCAGGTACACGATGCTCAGCCTTTACTTGCTGACAAGTTAAACAGTGCGCTACAAATCTCCCAATGTCTCTTTTCATCCCATTCCACCAAAACTGTGCCTTCAGATCCCTATACATCTTAGTCCCACCAGGGTGGATGGTATAAGGTGTATAGTGGGCCTCCCTCAAGATCTGCTCTCGAATCTCTGCATCCATAGGCACGCAAGCTCGGTCCCTGTACCGGAGTACTCCCGCAGCATCAACTGAAAAGTCCCCTATCAAACCAGTCTGCATCTGCTCTCGAATCCTCACCAGGTGGGGGTCCTCACTCTGTCTCTCCCGAATCCTGTCCAACAGAGTGGGCTGCACGACTAGAGACATAAGTCTAGCAGAGACCCCAGGGGACACAACCTCGAGCTCTAACCGCCTCATCTGCTCAAGTAATGGCGCCTGATCGGTGATCATCAAAGATAAACTCTGTACTGCTCTCCTGCTTAGGGCATCAGCAACCACGTTGGCCTTGCCAGGGTGGTATAAAATGTCTACATCATAATCTTTCAACAATTCCAACCATCTACGCTGCCTCAAGTTGAGCTCCTTCTGTGTGAACAGGTATTTCAAGCTCTTGTGGTCGGTGTAAATCGCGCAGTGTTCCCCATACAGGTAGTGGCGCCACAACTTTAGTGCAAAAATCACTGCAGCTAGCTCCAAATCATGGGTAGGGTAATTCTTTTCATAATCCTTCAGTTGCCGAGAGGCGTAAGCGATTACCCTACCATCCTGCATCAGCACGCAACCAAGTCCACTGTGCGATGCATCACTATAAATCACGTATCCTTTCCCCATAACAGGGAGGGAAAGGATAGGAGCCGACATCAACCTGATCTTTAATTCCTCAAAGCTCCTCTGGCAGTCCTCACCCCAAATAAACTTAATCCCTTTTCGTGTCAAACGAGTGAGGGGTGTGGAAAGTTTCGCAAAACCTTCCACAAACCGACGGTAATATCCTGCTAAGCCCATGAAACTGCGGACCTCTGATACCGTCGTCGGTCGGGGCCAATCCCGGACTGCCTCGATCTTCGCCGGGTCTACTGCCACTCCAGCGGCTGAAATCACGTGGCCCAAAAAGGCAACCTCCCGAAGCCAGAAATCACACTTAGATAACTTGGCATACAACTTTCTCTCTCTCAGAAGTTGTAGCACAATCCTCAGATGCTCCTCGTGCTCCACATCGCTTCGGGAATAAACTAGGATGTCATCAATAAAAACAACGACGAACCGATCCAGGTATGGTCGAAAAATCCTGTTCATCAAATCCATAAAAGCTGCAGGGGCATTTGTCAGTCCAAAAGGCATGACAGTGAACTCATAATGCCCGTACCGCGACCTGAATGCCGTCTTTGGGATGTCCTCGGCCTTCACCTTCAATTGGTGGTAACCAGACTGTAAATCAATCTTGGAGAAGACACAAGACCCTTGCAGCTGGTCGAATAAGTCATCAATGCGCGGCAAAGGGTACTTGTTCTTGATGGTCACTTTATTCAGCTCCCGGTAATCCACACACAGTCGAAGTGAACCATCCTTCTTCTTCACAAATAGCACCGGCGCTCCCCAAGGTGATACACTGGGCCTCACAAAACCCTTGTCCATTAAATCCTGGAGTTGCGCCTTTAACTCCCGCAGCTCGGCCGGTGCCATTCGGTAAGGAGCCTTAGAGATTGGCGCAGTTCCGGGAACTACGTCAATCAAAAACTCAACCTCCCTATCCGGCGGCATATGAACTAGCTCCGGAGGAAAAACATCCGGGTACTCATGGACAATAGGGATATCCGTGAGTCCCGGTGCCGCCGTAGGCTCCTTAACCACCGATGCCAAAAAGGCCACGCATCCACTGCGCATCATCTGCCTCGCACGAGAGGTCGAAACCACAGAGGCAAAGAAAGCACTCTGGCACCCCCTGTAAACGAACACCTCCTGGCCTGGCTCGCTAAAGGTAACAGTCCTCGCGGCGCAATCAATCGTCGCGAAATAGCGAGCCAGCCAATCCATCCCCAGTACAATGTCGTAATCTTGCAGCTCACTAAGGACCATAAGGTCCGCTGGCAAGATCCAGGACTCAATCTGAACAGGGCAAGACCAACAACACTCCTCTACATGCAATGTATGATCAGGAATCTGTACCTCTACTGCATGTGGCAACCGACCTAACACTAGTCCATGAGATGATGCAAATACTCTACTGATAAAAGAATGTGATGCACCGGTATCAAATAAAGTGCGAGCTCTAGTACCAAGAAGTAAAGTGATACCTGCCACCACGTGGTCGGCTGCCGTGGAGTCCCCTACCTGGGCGGCGTAGACTCGCCCGCTCTGAGCTGGTGGTCGGTAATCTGCAGGGTGGGAGGAAGGAGCCCTGCTCGCTGGAGCATAAGGCCGCTGCTGGGGCACTGAAGGGGCTGATGCCGAGGAAGGAGCTGTCGACGCTGCAAAAGGGCAAGTGGCTCGCATGTGACCAGACTGTCCACAAATATAACATCGTCCCCACCGCTGATCACAAGTGCTAGGAAAGTGCGGCCCACCACAAAAGACACATCTCTCAGACGACTGGGACTGTCGGGACTGCTGCTGTGGTCTCCGAGACTGCTGCTGCTGCTGCCGCTGTGGCTGTCGCTGTGACCCCTGCTGTCGCGACTGCGACCTCTGCTGCTGCGAATGCTGCTGCTGTCGCTGGGGCTGCTGCTGCTGCTGCTGTGGGGGTCTCTGGGATCCACCAGACCCTCGCCGCTCCGAACGCCCACGGCCCGTAAACTGCGGCGGTGGTGGTCGGGGCGGCCTCCATGAACTGGCCTGTCCCCCCTCGTCTGGAATTGGCCGCTTCCTCTCAGAACTCTGAGCGGCCAAGCCCCCACGTCTAGCGACGACGTGATCTCCCCTCTCGACCCACTGTGCATGATCCACTGCCTCTGATAAAGTCTGAAGCCTCCGGGCGTGTACCAAGGTATAGATCTCGGGGCGCAAACCTGTCTCAAACAGCTCCACCTGGTGCAGCCCATCCCTGGCAACATAGGGTACGCAGTTGAGCAACTGCGTAAACTCCTGATAATAATCCCATACCGTCCTGTCCCCCTGCTGGAGATTCTTCAAATCATCCTCAAGCTTTTTCTTCACGCTCGTGGAGAAATAAGTGTCAAGGATCAACCGTCTAAACTCCGACCAGGGTAGCTGTCGGGTGATCTGAAACTCTAAGGGCTCGACCCGACGCCACCAAGCATCTGCATCCCCCTCTAGGCAATGTACAGCCATATGCACTCTGAACCTGTGGTCAATGAAGAAGTCTCTGAACAACTTCTCCATTGCTGCCAGCCATGATCCTATCTCCGATGGGTGAGTGCTCCTCCCAGAGAACCTAGGTGGTCCTCGCTTACAGAACTTGGCGAGTTTGTCAGCAAACTCCTCCTCCTCCGCTGGGGTCAACGGCCTGAACACTCCCTGAGCCCCACTGCTCGACGACGGTGCCGTAGGGACTAATGGAATAGCCGGCGGTACAACTGGTGGTACAGGGGCCTCTACAGTAGTAGGGGGAGGGGCCCCAACCTGCGTAAGCAACTGCTCGAACCTCTGCTCCTGTCGACGGTGGCTCTCCGCCAACTGGGCCACCATGGCCCTCAGCTCACTGATCTCGGAAGGCCCGGACTGCTCCGGCTCCTCCGGGGGTGTAGGAGTACCCCGAGTAGGAATCTGCCGCCTATGAGGCATCCTGCCACGCAAGAAACCACGGGTCAGTAAACAAAACCACTCTCGACCCAATCAAGCGAAAGTCATGGACATTCCCCTATTTCTGTAACCTTATGTTGTCTGCAGCCAACATAATAGTCCCCCAGAAATAGGCTATGTCAATCCCTCTCCACTCACAGGAAGAGTTAACAACCAATTACCGACTTTCGCACAATATCACGTCACTCACGCTCTGCCTTCCTAGGGTCTGCCAAAAGCCTAGGGTTTCCTAAGTCCCAACTGACCTATCCCTAAGCTCTGATACCAACTAATCTGTCACGCCCCGGGTGTAAACCAGAACCCGGGCCCGTCCACAGATCCGTCGTGCACACGGAATTTTCCGTGTACACGAAGCGCTGATAACCTGCTCAGATATAAAACAAGTAATAAAGGAGCATAAAACAGAGCTAAACTAAAACTAATACAACTCAGACAAATGCTGGAAATGAAAGTACAGTAAGCTCTCAAAAATATACAAGTGTCTCTCCCAGCTCACGAAATATATACAACCAGCTGGCCGCAGCCAGACCCAAAAAAAAAGGAAAAATACAACCGTCTGAGTGTACTGGGGATACATCAAAACTACAAAACTCCAACTCGGGGCAGCAGCTATCTAATCAGCGATCCTCTTACCTCGATCCAGGGAAGAGGGTCCCGCGACTCCCGCAGAAGACTCTACAAAACAAAGGGGAAAAGAAAAGAGAAAACAGTGGGGGTGAGAACTACTATAAAAACAGTAGCCTCCCCTAGTGGGTAGACCTCAAACTCAGAAATACCCACTAGGACTACTAGAGGCGAAAATGAAATAAAGGTAGTATGCTAAAGGTAAGTCTACTGATGATAAAGCTACCCCTAGTATGCCTCTAAAATGCCTAGCTGTCAAAATCGCTAGAAGTATGCATCAGTATGTCAAAACCTGGCCAACCAAACCCAATCACTACACCAGTCAACACTGGTACTGCCTGCTGTACTGTCAACTCGAGAACCCAGTATCTGATCGGCACACGGCACGATCCTCAAAGTACCCAATCGACCGGCACACGGCTCGGCCCTAAGCCTACTCCGGAGTGGCACTCGAGGGGAGCGACCCACACGAGTAAAAATATGTAACCATAAGTATCTGATGTAGCAGGACTGGATCAAGACTCTAAACGAGTGGGTAAGACCATCCACTAAAGAAGCCCGATCCCTCACCTCCAATCTGATGCAATAATAATAATACTAGTAAGCCGGTCAACCACCCACAGTCCGCGGTTGCCGCAACACCCAACCATCCATCCCCGACTGTCCCAACCCTGAACATCTGAACTACACAATCCTCTACAACTAGACTACAGGAGAATGAATAGAAAGCATGGTTTCTCCTAAGTCAATTCCAGCATGTATGTGTAGCAGAAAAAGGTGGCCTAGCTAGATGACCATTGAAGCATGCAAAGTCCTTTACTTGATAAACCCCTTTCAATTATTCTAACATATGCAACACTAAATGTTTGGGAAATCCCGATGTACATGTGGCATGATATACGATACATGATACAATTTAGATGCACAATTAACTAGCAAGTACCCCTTTTACAACATGCATTCTAACCACATGCCCAAACCTTCCTTAACACACAATATGATATGGCTATAGCATTCTTTCCAACTAATTAAATTGCATATCTAAACGTGGAAACACCACTTACTAACTTGTAGCCTGCTAACAATGCAAGTATTAGCAAAGGAACCTTAATCTCATGCAAGCATGCTAGATACATTCATATTTAATAACACATAATCGTGGCATTCCAATAGGCCTAGTGACATTCACAAGTAGGAGGTTCGCAACATCACCCACCTCGAGCGCTATTCCAAAATTCCGAAAGGCGAAGTCCAAGATCAGTCCAACACACCACCAATCTGTACAAAATACCCCAAAGGAAAAATACATAAGCTAAACATCCACACTTTCCAGAATCTGTCCCCCATATCAGCAGTCCACAATTCACTAATTTTTACCTGCGAATAACGCCCAGAAAAATCCAAGAAAAATACTATCGCGATCCTTGCGACGAGCCCGTCGAAACGAGTACCTGCACGCCCAATTTGGAGTTTCCTACGCTGAGATAAAAATCCGACAAGGGGTACACCCCAAATCCAAACTGCACTAAATTCCTGTAACAAGGAACCACAGAGAAAGGAGATTCTCACCCTCGAGTAAAATTCAGAAAATTCTGAGAAAAATCCAGGAGACTCCTTGCGAAGCGTAGATGAAAATTGCCTTTTGAATCGCCTCGTTCCGACGCCTGAGCGAAAAGATATGGCAAGAACACTGCGGTGCTGTCCCAAAAGTCCGCGAAGAAAAAGGGTCAAATGGGTGCTAAGAAAACTCCAAGATCAGCACGGAAATCGAGGAACCATAAACACAGGAGTTGAAGCCCTACCTGTCGTGAGTCCAACGGCGCAAGAATCGGCGAATTCCGAGGTCGGGGTGGGTCGGAGGAGTCCAAACACTGAGAAGGGGCGAAAAGGATCGCCGGAGAACAAGCGTCGCGCCGCGCCGTAAAACGGGGAACCTCGGGATGCGTGCCTCCAAAAATCTTCAAACTTCTCCAAAGGGTAGAGCACTGAGGGAGGAAAAACTCTTGTGAAGGGAGCTCAGCGGAAAGGAGGCCCAAAAAGCCAAAAGAACAAACAAGGAGGGCTATTTATAGGCCCAGCCCAAAACACAAAAATCCGGATTTCCGGGCGCATGTTTCGGGCGCACTACGCCCGGAAACCGGTTGCATGCATCCTGTCCGACGCGCCCGAAATCCTCTGGTGCTGCCACGTCGCCCCACAATAGGGGACAGCCGTGCAGTGCGACCGCCGCGTGCCACGCGTCCCCCCGCGGTCAGCGGGGGTAGGTACGGCCCGCCTATCCCGTGCCGACACGCGTCGCACTCGAGTGCGGCCGACAGCCCACCTGGCGCTACAGTGCGCGCGCGCCGTCCCGAGGCGCCCCTCTGCGCACTCCGGGGACCGAGACCACGTGAGCCAGCGAATCCCACGCCGCCACGTGTCATACGCCCGGCCCACCGCAACCCCGCAGGTTCGCTGAGCCGTGCCGCGTGCGCCGACCTATCCGGGCACGCCACGCGTCCCGCGCCCGCGGTCCATGCACCGCCGCGCCTCCCTGTGGACCGAGCTGCGTGAGCCGGCCAATGATAGGCCGCCACGTGGCTCAGGCCGGTCCACGGACCTCCCCCATGCACCAACAATTCCCGAAAACTTCCGGAAGCCCGCATTTGGTCATCCGGACTCCAAAGTTAACAAGCAAATAGCCGTTTTCAAGCGTTTTTCCGCGCTGAATCCAAATCTAACCTCAGATTGGCCCAAAACCTTTTCTAAAATTCGGCAATTACAGCCGAAGGCCAATTCCGCTATCAAAGTCTCACAAGGTCCATCTGTGGCACCCCTTCGATGCACCATGGGCCAGACACCAACACTAGGTGTTCTACACAATGGATTCACCGGAAAGTTGCATGGGAAAACCAGTACACTACACCCTAAGTACCAAACGGATCAACAAAACTCCAAGGATCTCTGTCGGATCTAGCCGGAATAAAAATCTAATCAAATTTAGCCTAAAATTTCAGCAATTGCGTTCGGTTTGGCGAAAACCGAATTTTAGCTGTACATACCTCAAATTGATGGCTCAAACTTAATTCATAGGTTCCTCTTTACCTCTAGAACACTCAAGAATCCCAAAATTACAGCCACCAAGATCCAATCAAAAGGAAAACCCGTGTTGCTTCACTGATGTCCTTAATGCTGCAGAATTTCGTCAAGCTCTGTGAAGGTTTCCAACGAAATCATAGAATAATTCCAATAATAAAAATACTCACCATACCTCTGAGAAGGTTTCCAAGCTCCTAAACCATATAAATATACCCATAAATGCTACGAAATTGCATCATAGTAGTGATCAAAACTCAAGAACACAGAAATTCCAAAATTACAATTTTTTGGTTACTAAGCTCTCTAAAAACCGGAATCCACATAAAACCAACCTTACAATTTGCTGAAACGAAGTTTCCACTTGTTCAAAATGAATTATAGATCATCCCCATCAACTTTAAAGTTCGGCTCATAGAGGAAAAATCAAAGGAAATCCATCAAAACCTCAGCTTGATCAAAAACTCAACAACAGTCTAATTACACCATAAAACTCATAATTACCAGAAACTTTGGTGAAATGGCAGGCTTTACAAGCTCAAAACTTCAAGATCCACCAGTGTAGAAGCTCTCCAAGAAGTTCCAAGTCACGAAGCCTCAGAGTTGGGGCGATGAAGATCTTTTTAGGTGGTTAATGCTGCCAGCTGCTGGTGGAAGCTCCAAGGTGAAGAACAATAGAGGAAAAGGGAATTCAAAGCTCCAAATCTCAGCTCAAATGGGAGTTTCTATGATGGAAGGAAGAAAACAGCCTCAAAGGGACACAGGGAGCCTATTTATAGGCCAGCTAGAGGGATAAAATGTGCCCAATGAACAACATAAGGACATACTATCCACACACTACAAAAGTAGTTTTGGGCGCCCGCGAGTGGATTCAGGCGTCCAAATCCCTATGCTGCACTCTGCTAAACTAGGCAAGTCCCTGCTTGAGCATCTAAAAATTTTTCAGGCACCTGGGTAGCGCTCGAAAGGCCTACCTACCCCCGGACACATGTCAAAGAGCAACGATACTCACGATGGGGTCCTATCCATGGTTCCATGTTGCTACAGTAACATTAGGGCGCCCAAAATCATAGCCCGATACAGCCCACTCAGCATAGAAGCTCGTACACATTTTGGGGTGCCTGATACCCTATTTAGGGCACCCGAAACCTGTAAAACTTTTGTTCTACTCTGATTTTGGCGCTCCGAGTCTGTTTTCGCGTCCATTTGGCGCTCAAACGTCTCCGACTCATCCGACACTCAAAAAGAATGTCGCCCCGCTACTCCCACTGTGGCTACTTCGCCAACTGAGTTCTCGGGTCCCTACACCCACGATCTGGTCCTCAAACGTTGGGTTTCAGGCTGCGCGCTGACGGACCGATCTTTCCTCTAAGGTTCGGTCCCCGAACCCTTCCTCAAGATTTTTTTGCAGAGAAGGTCCGGACCGCCCCTCATGGGTCCGGTCTCTTCTGCTAAGGTCCGGTTTCTGAGAGCTATTTGCTCAAATTTTCTTCGCCTCAAAGTACGTGTTTTCACCCCTTGAAGCTCTAATTCTTTCTTAAACATCCCGAAATGCTCGGAGTACACCGTACACATATTTATAGTCTCTTTTGACTGTTCCTGTCACGCCCAGGGGGTTCGAATCGCGCGGAAGAGGAGCCACCGATGCCCCTGATTCAGCCATATATTTTTTTTTTGTAAAACAATACTCCCCGGCGCGTGTCCAGACCCGCCGCATACACAAATTCACTCTGCAAACGGGCAGAGTCTCCTTTGTATATGCACGGCGTCTCAACTTCAAAGTGTCTCACAAGGCGTAGCACATACAATCTCTAACCACATCAGTTGGGGTCTCGTACACATACAACCAAACAATTCACATGATATCCTAGCATTCACTTAGAGCATAGAGGCCGGTGTTTTGAAAGGATAAATAATCACAGGGTTTTGAAAGCGGCATCCACACGATGCCATCGTTTATGAAAACAGTTCGCAAACACATAAATCCATAAGGTTTGTAAAGCTCGGTGCCCACACGCCACCCACGTTTTAAAAGTAGTTTTCGCAAACGGTTTTCTTTGCTTTTCATCGTTCAAAACGGCCCAGTAAGAGAGAACGTAGTATTCATTCAATTATTCAAAAGGAAAAAGGGCAACATCCACTTCGACCCCACGGGGGTGTCGCAATCCACAGCTAGCTAACATGAATAATAAAAGAAATGGGAAAGAAGAGTCACTGTATCTGAAGTCACCCAGAAATCAGATCAGCACCCTCGCGTCCTCACCGGCGCCCTAGCACTCGCCCCTGGACGAACCTGTCACGGTGTGGGAAGTCAGTGACTAGAAATAGCATGATAAGCGTAGAAAACAATAATAAGGCAAACCACAAACACCGGAGCAACCATCCCTCCCATGCATCATCCACCATAACCACACCCTGTATCAAAACAACATCGGGCACCTTCCCCGATGTCCACCGCCGAGCACCTGCCTCAGCCGCCGAGCACCTGCCTCGACATCACCGCTCACACCCCCCACCCATGGGGGCCCCCATTCCTAACGCCACCGCCGCGTGGGGTACACGGGTCAACGTACCACTTTTCCGGAAAAGCACACCCTTGCGGTGGCCAAACCGCGGGTGTGCGTGTAGCAAAACTTGAGCCTCAGATTGACATTTAGTATCATAACATAACAGGGTTAGTGCATAAACAGAAGGAGACTGATAATTCCACCTTGCCCCAACATGCTATTTCTAACAGTTAATCCCTACTCCCGAAATCCCCGGGAACGTACCCACCTTGTGTGCGTCGTCCTGCGTTCGTCCAGTCCGCGTCTGTGCACCAGTCGCCAACAGCGTCCCGCACTCCTGAAGGAACATGGGCAAGTCAAGACTTAGAAGTCCGAAACTTACAACGACTCCCAACAGCGTGCGGCGGAGTTCTTCGCACAGCACCGGCCCGTGCGACGAACACTCTGCCTGGGCGCAGCCCCGCGCGGCACCAGCCCGCGCGGGCGCCCCTCCTGCGGACGGCCCCGCGCGGCCGGGCGCCGCGCGGCCGCATTGCCCGCGGTGCGGGGCGACCCCGCGCGGCACCAGCCCGCGCGGGCGCCCCTCCTGCGGGCGGCCCCGCGCGGCCGGGTGCCGCGCGGGCGCGCTGCCCGCGGTGCGGGGCGACCCCGCGCGGCACAAGCCCGCGCGGGCGCCCCTCCTGCGGGCGGCCCCGCGCGGCCGGGCGCCGCGCGGGCGCGCTGCCCGCGGTGCGGGGCGACCCCGCGCGGCACCAGCCCGCCCGGGCGCCCCTCCTACGGGCGGCCCCGCGCGGCCGGGCGCCGCGCGGGCGCGCTGCCCGCGGTGCGTGGCGACCCCGCGCGGCGCCAGCCCGCGCGGGCGCCCCTCCTGCGGGTGGCCCCGCGCGGCCCCGCGCGGCCGAGCGCCGCGCGGGCGCGCTGCCCGCGGTGCGGGGCGGCCCCGCGCGGCACCAGCCCGCGCGGGCGCCCCCCTCTTGTGGGCGGCCCCACGCGGCCGAGTGTCGCGCGGCGCGCTGCCCGCGGTGTGGGGTGACCCCGCGCGGCACCCGCCCGCACGGCGCCCCACCCGCGGCCGGCCCCGCGCGCGGCGGTGCGCGACGGCACCGCCCCTTCTCCCTCCTCGTGACCAACAAAAGAAAAAGGGGGAGATTCCCCCGAACGAAATGCATCCCACTCACCTCGATGTGCGAAAGAGGAGGAAAAGAGGGATCGTCCGCTTGCCTCCACCGGTCCACCCTTGCCCGTGTGCTTGGTTACTCTTTGCCGGCGGCTACGAGGGAGGAAGAAAAAGAAAAGAGGCGGCCACCAAAAGAAAATAAGAGGAACCCTAATCCTCTTTCCCACACGGCTATATATATATACTAAAAGAATTAGGGTTTACCTTAAAAGGTGAGCGGGTTGTCAACACGGATCCCGAGACGCCTAAGGGGGGGCCCCAACTTCGAGAATTATTTCTGGTCAGACCGGGAGTCGGAAAAAGAAACCGATCGCGCCCACGCGCTCCGTTCCGCGAGCTCTACCGCCTAAAATTATCTGCGGGCCCCGACGGTCTGTCTGGAAAAACACCAAAAATGAGGCCCCCGGTCGGGCATTACAAGAAGAGGGTGGCCAGAAGAGTTAAGGAAAGGCCGGGTCTTACACCACTTACCGCTAAAAACAAGTTTCGTCCCCGAAACTTAATCTTCCCCAGCGGCGAACAGGTCTGGGTAGCACTCCCTCATCTTTGACTCGGGTTCCCAAGTTGCCTCACGCTCTTCTTGATTACTCCAAAGCACCTTTACGTAGGGAATTGTCCGACTACGCAGCTTTTTGTCCTCCCGGGCTAAGATCCGCACTGGTACTTCCACGAAACTTAAATCCTCCTTGAGTTCAATCGCAGAGGCGTCAAGCACTCGCGATGGGTCGGGGAGGTATTTCCGAAGCATGGATACGTGGAACACATCATGAACGCGGTCAAGGTTCGGTGGTAGGGCGAGGCGGTAGGCTACCGGGCCGATGCGCTCCAGAATCTCGAACGGCCCTATGTACCGCGGGCTCAACTTGCCCCTCAACCCAAACCGCTTCACCCCCTTTGACGGCGACACCCGCAGTAACACGTGTTCTCCCACCTGGAATTCCAAGTCGCGACGTCTCTGGTCTGCATAGCTCTTTTGCCGGCTCTGGGCGGTCGCCAAACGTCGCCTGATGAGGCGCACCCTTTCCTCAGTCTCGGCCACCAGGTCCGGCCCCAAAAACTTTCTCTCCCCCAGATCGTCCCAACAGATCGGGGATCTACAGCGTCTGCCGTACAATGCTTCGTACGGCGCCATCTGAATGCTCTCTTGGTAGCTGTTGTTATAAGCGAACTCTGCAAGGGGTAGGTAGCGCGACCATCCGTCTCCCAAATCCAGTACGCACGCCCGAAGCATGTCCTCGAGTATCTGAATCACCCGCTCGAATTGCCCGTCCGTCTGGGGGTGAAAGGCTGAGCTGAAGTGTAACTTGGTCCCCAAGGCTCGTTGTAGACTCTTCCAAAAGTTCGAAACGAACCTTGTGTCCCTGTCCGAGGTGATCGTCGTCGGCACCCCGTGCAGCCTCACAATCTCGCTGAGGTAGACTTGAGCCAGCCGGTCGCGTGTCCAGGTCGTGTGGATGGGTAGGAAGTGAGCTGACTTCGTTAGCCGATCCACGACAACCCAGATGGCGTCGTGTCCCTGCTGCGAACGTGGGAATCCGGTGACAAAATCCATTGTGATTTGCTCCCATTTCCATTCGGGCACGGGTAGAGGTTGCAATTTCCCCGCCGGCCGTTGATGCTCGGCTTTCACCTGTTGGCAAATCAAACAGTGAGCCACGAACAGCGTCACATCTCCCTTCAATCTTGGCCACCAGAAGGTCTGTCGGATATCCCGGTACATCTTGGTGCCCCCAGGGTGCGCCACGTAGGGGGCGCAATGTGCCTCAGTCAGGATTTCCTTCTTTAGATCCGGCAGATCAGGCACGCAGATCCGCCCTCGGAACCGAAGGGTGCCGTCTGTTCCCACTGCAAAGTCTCCTTTCTGCTCCGGTGAAATCCTATCTCGTTCCAGCTGCAGCTGTGGATCCGCACCTTGGTCTTCTCGAATCCTCTCCAATAGGGTCGGCGCGACTGTTAAGGTCAACAGTCGCTCAACCGTCCCTGCTGGTACCACCTCTAACCTCAATCGTGAAAATTCCGCGATCAAGTCATTCTGCTGCGTGATCGTGCCCGCCGAAGTTCCTTCTGCTTGTCCCTTCCTGCTTAGAGCATCGGCTACAACATTTGCTTTCCCCGGGTGGTACTGGATGGTTAAGTCGTAATCCTTCAGTAGCTCCAACCACCTCCTCTGCCGTAGGTTAAGCTCCTTCTGGGTGAAAAGGTACTTAAGGCTTTGGTGGTCCGAGAACACGTTGCAATGCACACCGTAGAGGTAGTGCCTCCACAGTTTCAGAACGAAGACCACTGCGGCAAGTTCCAAGTCATGTATCGGGTAGTTCTGCTCGTAATCCTTGAGTTGCCTTGAAGCATAGGCTATGACTCTTCCTTGCTGCATTAGTACTCCTCCCAGTCCTATTCGCGATGCATCGCAGTAGACTTCGTAGTCTTCTCCAGGGGTTGGTAAGGCAAGCACAGGCGCTCTTGTTAACCGCTTCTTAAGTTCTTCAAAGTTCTCTTGGCATTGGACCGTCCAAATGAACTTTACTCCTTTCCGGGTCAGGCGGTTCAGAGGGGTCGCAATCTTCGAGAAACCCTCCACGAAACGTCTGTAGTATCCCGCAAGGCCCAAGAAGCTGCGCACCTCTGTCACCGTGGTCGGCTGGGGCCAGTCGGTCACCGATTCCACCTTCTTGGGATCCACTGCGACTCCTGCTGCTGAAATGATATGCCCCAGAAACCCCACTTCGCGCAGCCAAAATTCGCATTTCTTAAGTTTTGCGAATAGCTCCTGCTCCCTAAGGGTCTGTAGAACAATTCGTAGGTGCTCCTCGTGCTTCTCATCGGTGGTGGAGTAAATTAGGATGTCGTCGATGAAGACCACTACGAACTAATCCAGGAAGGGTCTGAAAACTCGGTTCATCATGTCCATAAACACCGCTGGGGCATTGGTAAGCCCGAATGGCATTACTGTGAACTCGTAATGGCCATACCGAGTCCGGAACGCCGTCTTCGGAATATCCTCGTCTCGAACTCTGAGCTGGTGGTAGCCCGACTGTAGGTCGATCTTTGAGAAGACGGTTGCACCCCGCAGCTGGTCAAAGAGGTCATCAATCCTAGGTAAGGGGTACTTGTTTTTCACTGTGACTTTGTTGATTTCCCGGTAGTCGATGCACAACCGCAAACTCCCGTCTTTCTTTCGTACAAAGAGTACAGGTGCGCCCCAAGGGGACACACTCGGTCTGATAAATCCCCTGTCCAGAAGGTCCTCTAGCTGCGCCTTAAGTTCCTTCAGCTCCGCGAAGGCCATCCTGTAGGGGGCCTTCATGATTGGTCGAGTGCCGGGTGTAAGCTCAATAGGAAAGACAACTTCTCGCTCGGGGGGTAAACCAGGTAGTTCGGCCGGAAAGACATCTGGGAAGTCCCACACCACAGGGATGTCGGGGAGTGCCGTGGAGGATCCGGCGGCCAGGGCCACCGACACCAAGTAGGCCATACACCCGCCTTCAACCAACTTCCTGGCTCGGGATGCAGGAATCATGGAAGAAAAGGAAACGCTCTTGCAAGCCAAGTACACGTTCTCCGGAAAATCGGGGTACATCAGTCGCACCTCGCGCTTCTCGCAGTCTATGACCGCAAGGTACCACGTGAGCCAATCCATTCCGAGCACTACATCATACTCTTTCAATGGAATGACTACCAGATCCCAGGGGCACGGGAGCCTTCCCATCCATATAGGGCAGGAAGGTACCATTTTGCGTGCCTCCAAGGATCCCCCCGCGGTGTGAACGGTCATCAAACTGGGTAAGGGTCTCAACTCAAAATCATGGGTCAGTGCGAAGTCTCGAGACATAAACGAGAGGGTCGCCCCGGTGTCAAAAAGGGTTCTAGCGCGGTAAACAGAAGCAAGAGTGATACCTGCGACGACGTGCTCAGACGGGTGTGTCTCCTGCTGACCCATCGAATAGACGCGGCCTCCCGAAGGTGGTGGCTTTTCCCCTGCAGATCGGGGTGCTGGCGGTCTGGGGGCTGACGTCATTGGAGCTTTCCCCCGCCCTGCGTGCTGGGGTGAAGGCACGGAGGCTGCTGAAGATGTGGTGCCTTGGTTCAGGGGACAGTTGAAACGGAAGTGTCCCTGCTTGCCACATCGGAAGCAATGGTCCTGTCTCTTGGAGCAATCCATCACTCGGTGCGCCCCACCGCAGATCACGCATGAGCGATCCTCCGAGCGTTGTCCCTCTCCTGGCGCTCCCCTGGTCCTCTGCTGGGGTCTCCACCGCTTAGGGGGCCGATTCCCGCTGGAGGAGCCCCCTCCCCCTGAAGTCGTCTGGGTCCGCTTCCTGTCGTCTTGCTGGTGGGGGTCTTCCCTTCGGGCGCGCGTGACAGCAAAGCCTCGTTCCACGATGGTGGCTCGGTCGACCACCTTCTGAAAGGTATGTAGATCCGCCGCGTCCACCACTTGGAAAATGTCAGTCCTCAATCCATCCACAAACAGTTGCGCCTTATGGGATTCATCCCGAATGACGAACGGGACACAGTTCGCCAGTCTCACGAACTCCCTCTGGTACTCCATTATTGTTTTGGTTCCCTGCCTGATGTGGTTTAGGTCGTCCTCCAGTTGTTTCTTCACGCTATTGGTAAAGAACGCCCCGAATAGCTGCTGTTTAAAGGTAGTCCATGACGGAAGGGTAGCGCCCGGCGCAGAGCCGGGGCGTACGGTCTTCCACCAAATGCGGGCGTTCCCCTCGAGTAAGTGGGCGGCCAGGGGGACCCGCTCGTGGTCTTCCATCAATAGGTCCTCGAATAATTTCTCCATTGTATCCACCCATTTCTCCACAACCCAGGGGTCTGTCGTGTCCCCCTCGAACGTTGGCGGGTCGTATTTCTTGAAGTCGGCCAGGTTGGCGCGCACGCGGTCTCGCTCGTTTGGTAGATTCGCCCCCTCCTTCGCGACGTTGGCGGTCGCGGCGGGAGTGGGTAACACTACCGTCACACTCGGAGCGATTCCGACGATTGGTGTCGCCGCCGGCCCTGCCGTTGCCGTCGAAGGGGCCACCTCTGGCGCCGTCGGTTGAGTTAAGGGCACCTCAGGCGCCGAGGCCCGGGTGGGGGCAGCCCCTCCTTCGATCTCCATCATCGGCGGTCCCATTGCCGGTGCAGCTGGCCCCGGGAGAGGGCTCGGGGCAACCTCTGCCGTCGCAGCGGCCTGGTGTTGCTGCGTCAGTTGGCGCACGCGGTCGTTCAGGGCTGCCAACTGCTCCGCCATCTCCCGTAGCTGCTGCCTTAGGAGCTGATTCTCCGCAGTCATCACTTCCGCTGCGTCCGCCCCCGTGTCCTCGGCTGTGGATCTAGTCCTGGCCATGATCTGAACATTTGCACGAACCAGTTACTCCTAGTTTAAATAAAACGGCACGCCGCTAGTGCTGGCCCTAAAGGGAGAAAAGAAAAAGAACACTAATTTCCCCCCTTTCTCTCAACGAGCACTCGCGTTTTATTTATCCCGTGTTCACTTTATTACTCAGTAGCCAGAGTATTGCGCCCGTGGATGTTAGGCCCCGACTGTTGTGGTTAAAGTTTAACCGCTCTGATACCATCTTAATCTGTCACGCCCCGGGGGTTCGAATCGCGCGGAAGAGGAGCCACCGATGCCCCTGATTCAGCCATATATTTTTTTTTTGTAAAACAATACTCCCCGGCGCGTGTCCAGACCCGCCGCATACACAAATTCACTCTGCAAACGGGCAGAGTCTCCTTTGTATATGCACGGCGTCTCAACTTCAAAGTGTCTCACAAGGCGTAGCACATACAATCTCTAACCACATCAGTTGGGGTCTCGTACACATACAACCAAACAATTCACATGATATCCTAGCATTCACTTAGAGCATAGAGGCCGGTGTTTTGAAAGGATAAATAATCACAGGGTTTTGAAAGCGGCATCCACACGATGCCATCGTTTATGAAAACAGTTCGCAAACACATAAATCCATAAGGTTTGTAAAGCTCGGTGCCCACACGCCACCCACGTTTTAAAAGTAGTTTTCGCAAACGGTTTTCTTTGCTTTTCATCGTTCAAAACGGCCCAGTAAGAGAGAACGTAGTATTCATTCAATTATTCAAAAGGAAAAAGGGCAACATCCACTTCGACCCCACGGGGGTGTCGCAATCCACAGCTAGCTAACATGAATAATAAAAGAAATGGGAAAGAAGAGTCACTGTATCTGAAGTCACCCAAAAATCAGATCAGCACCCTCGCGTCCTCACCGGCGCCCTAGCACTCGCCCCTGGACGAACCTGTCACGGTGTGGGAAGTCAGTGACTAGAAATAGCATGATAAGCGTAGAAAACAATAATAAGGCAAACCACAAACACCGGAGCAACCATCCCTCCCATGCATCATCCACCATAACCACACCCTGTATCAAAACAACATCGGGCACCTTCCCCGATGTCCACCGCCGAGCACCTGCCTCGGCCGCCGAGCACCTGCCTCGACATCACCGCTCACACCCCCCACCCATGGGGGCCCCCATTCCTAACGCCACCGCCGCGTGGGGTACACGGGTCAACGTACCACTTTTTCGGAAAAGCACACCCTTGCGGTGGCCAAACCGCGGGTGTGCGTGTAGCAAAACTTGAGCCTCAGATTGACATTTAGTATCATAACATAACAGGGTTAGTGCATAAACAGAAGGAGACTGATAATTCCACCTTGCCCCAACATGCTATTTCTAACAGTTAATCCCTACTCCCGAAATCCTCGGGAACGTACCCACCTTGTGTGCGTCGTCCTGCGTTCGTCCAGTCCGCGTCTGTGCACCAGTCGCCAACAGCGTCCCGCACTCCTGAAGGAACATGGGCAAGTCAAGACTTAGAAGTCCGAAACTTACAACGACTCCCAACAGCGTGCGGCGGAGTTCTTCGCACAGCACCGGCCCGTGCGACGAACACTCTGCCTGGGCGCAGCCCCGCGCGGCACCAGCCCGCGCGGGCGCCCCTCCTGCGGACGGCCCCGCGCGGCCGGGCGCCGCGCGGCCGCATTGCCCGCGGTGCGGGGCGACCCCGCGCAGCACCAACCCGCGCGGGCGCCCCTCCTGCGGACGGCCCCGCGCGGCCGGGCGCCGCGCGGCCGCATTGCCCGCGGTGCGGGGCGACCCCGCGCGGCACCAGCCCGCGCGGGCGCCCCTCCTGCGGGCGGCCCCGCGCGGCCGGGTGCCGCGCGGGCGCGCTGCCCGCGGTGCGGGGCGACCCCGCGCGGCACCAGCCCGTGCGGGCGCCCCTCCTGCGGGCGGCCCCGCGCGGCCGGGCGCCGCGCGGGCGCGCTGCCCGCGGTGCGGGGCGACCCCGCGCGGCGCCAGCCCGCGCGGGCGCCCCTCCTGCGGGCGGCCCCGCGCGGCCGAGCGCCGCGCGGGCGCGCTGCCCGCGGTGCGGGGCGGCCCCGCGCGGCACCAGCCCGCGCGGGCGCCCCCTCTTGTGGGCGGCCCCGCGCGGCCGAGTGCCGCGCGGGCGCGCTGCCCGCGGTGCGGGGCGGCCCCGCGCGACACCAGCCCGCGCGGGCGCCCCCCTCTTGTGGGCGGCCCCGCGCGGCCGAGTGTCGCGCGGCGCGCTGCCCGCGGTGTGGGGTGACCCCGCGCGGCACCCGCCCGCACGGCGCCCCACCCGCGGCCGGCCCCGCGCGCGGCGGTGCGCGACGGCACCGCCCCTTCTCCCTCCTCGTGACCAACAAAAGAAAAAGGGGGAGATTCCCCCGAACGAAACGCATCCCACTCACCTCGATGTGCGAAAGAGGAGGAAAAGAGGGATCGTCCGCTTGCCTCCACCGGTCCACCCTTGCCCGTGTGCTTGGTTACTCTTTGCTGGCGGCTACGAGGGAGGAAGAAAAAGAAAAGAGGCGGCCACCAAAAGAAAATAAGAGGAACCCTAATCCTCTTTCCCACACGGCTATATATATATACTAAAAGAATTAGGGTTTACCTTAAAAGGTGAGCGGGTTGTCAACACGGATCCCGAGACGCCTAAGGGGGGCCCCAACTTCGAGAATTATTTCTGGTCAGACCGAGAGTCGGAAAAAGAAACCGATCGCGCCCACGCGCTCCGCTCCGCGAGCTCTACCGCCTAAAATTATCTGCGGGCCCCGACGGTCTGTCCGGAAAAACACCAAAAATGAGGCCCCCGGTCGGGCATTACAAGAAGAGGGTGGCCAGAAGGGTTAAGGAAAGGCCGGGTCTTACAGTTCCATGCCCTATTTGGGCCGAAATCCAATAGGTATTTTCTCCAAAACTCTTTTTTGTGCCGAACTTCTGCCGAAAACAAAGTATAATCATTCATATGTTCCAAAGTTTTATCGTGATATATTTCTATTTGTTTATTTTGAAATTTGTCCTACAAAGTATAATCATTTTTTGTTAAATTGCATCTCCAGGACCTTCAAGTCCTAAAATGACCATTGAAAATATAAGATTAGGTTCTTCATACACATCCACGATGGTAAATTATATGATATTAACATTACTTGCCAAATACTATATGGCTTTCTGGTATCTTCAAAATGTTGAAAGCCATCACTTGCAAGACCAAGTCTTACATTTTGAAGCCCTAAGGCAAATGATTCGTAGAGTTTATCAAAAGATTTTAACTCCATTGCATCGGTAGGATGTCTCATTATTCCATCATTCACTCTTTTATTAAAATGCTATTTCATAAGAGAAGCTGTCTTTGTAGACATAAAATTGTATTATGCTTGATTTCCTTGTTTTGCTTATCATTCTTCCATATGGAAGTAAGACAAACTTTGCACATATTAGATTATTCATTGTCTTTCCAATATATTATGCAATCATTTACACATGCACCTATATTTTTATAGGAAAGCTCCATTTCCGGGATAATTTTTTTTTATTTATAATAAGAATCTAACAAAGTTGATCCTTTATGTAAAAACTTTTATTTAATAACTATAGTAATATAGTAAATAATGCATTACTTCACTTTCTAATATTCTTGATATAAAGTATTTTTATTACTACAAACAATTTAAAGCTCTTAGAATGAGAGTATAATGGTCGATTAGACTTTCTTAATATATATATATATATATATATATATATATATATATATATATATATATATATATATATATATATATATATATATATATATAATATGACTAAATTTTTTATTCCGACTATAATATTTTTGATTGTGACTAATCTTAAGATGTTAAAAAAGTTAAACCTACTATAAATAGAGTAATTCTAGAATGAATGATGCTCTAGGAAGTGAGGTGTCACAACAGCCTAAGTGAATGGGAGAGTAGGACGGGGTATGAAAAGGATTTTAGAGATTTTTGAGAATTAGAGGTAATTTTGCATCAAGTGAATAGGAGAGTACGAAAGGGGTGTGGGCTCCGCTAAAATTACTTTTGGGCCTGCCAAAAATTTTGTCGAGAACACCGACCGGGCCAAATGATTAATAACGACGAAAAAAATATCGTCGTTGAATAACCGTTACCGAATAACATTCTAAAGTGGCCTACTAATTGTTCTCCTTTTAGCGACCAGCTGTAGCGCTCATCGTTAATAATTGGTCTGAAAACTCAATTTGAATCAGCCTTCGAGGATGACAAAAGATTAAACTAAAATACTAGAGGAAAGAGCTCAAACAAAAAATTATATCTTATAAGGAGAAAACGAGATGTGCAAGGCGTGGTTGCGCACTGTGCTATGTTAAAATAGTCCCTTAAATTGACCCGCTCAGGCAAAAGCCCTACTTACCATTGATCTAATTGGACTGAATATTATTTCTATATAGAACGAGTAATTAAATAACAAGAAAATAGTGGAGATGCAGCTTATTAACTATTTTAATAAAAAGGAAGTGATTTATGGTTCTATTTGTTGATCAAATGTTATCCCATATTCAATAGATTTGTATTGCACTTATCCACGTAGGGCCTATTAAAATTAAGGAAAAAACTAAGTGTACACCCCCTTGGGGGTGTACATCTTACATCCCACCCCAGGACCCCACCCTATTCTGGGGTGGGGTGAATTTCACTCGTCACTCGATGTGACGGATAAAATTCACCCCATCCCAGGATGGGGTATAAGATGTACACCCCAAAGGGGTGTACAGGTAGCAATGCCCTAAAATTAAACATTACTTCCTGCCTGGAATACGTACTACACTTCTCTTAAAAACACGGATGTAGTAATTGAGCTACATTTTCATATCAAACTAAATTTAATCTGATACGGAGGACCGACCGAATAATTCTCATACAAACAAGTAAAAAAAAAAAGACAAGGATACTGATGTGGCACCTTTTCACAAGGTAGAAAATAAGGCGAAATTATTATGCAAAGACATAATTGCTATCCGGGACAACCTTGAGGCAAAATAAGACGTAATGACCAACCCCATGATTGTTCAAAATCTTCATTGCTTCACAAAAGTTCCTAGAAAACATCCAAAGCAAATCAAAACACAAGATCCACCAATGGATTCCCGTCAAAGCTAAAAAAACTAGGCCGTGCATCTAGTCAAAGAGTGAGAATCCCATGTCATCATCACTTTCTTCTTTCTCTTCCTTCTCCTCAGCAGGAGGCGTCTCGGCAGCAGCACCACCGCCACCGCCACCGCCTGCAAACCCTGCAGCACCACCAGCTGACGCTGCACCACCACCAATGAATGCCCCGCCACCACCTCCACCAATTATGACCTGCAAATAGTTGGTGGCTCAAACATCATATCATTCTTTATCCAAATGAGCATCCGCATACACGTGTTAGAGATAATGCTAATTAGTTAGAATTAGATTATTCAAGATATTTGGTTGGTTAAATTTTGATAAAGATAAATCTAATTAGATAGGATATCTAATTAGAATAGGATTTTGTATAATAATCTATAAATGGATAGGTCGGGCTATTATAATTGTCAATGAAGCCGGAGTCGCCTTAATTAATTAGTGAGGCCAAAGAAAGAGTGTGGGCATGAAGTTATTTTTTCAATAAAGGCAAATTTAGTTTGCTTCCACCAAAACGTACCAGATTCTTTATCTCTTCTCTTTTCCATTCTATTTTTGTGGAGATTCCTATATACCATAACAAGTATATAGAAAATATTTGGAGGCCCATCACGGTAACAAGTGCTATCAGAGCCTTGTTTTCAAGAGAAGAAGATACCGATGGCATTTAACAGTGCCAATGGAGTTGCACAAGGATTCCCAATATTCAAAGGAGACAATTATGATTTTTGGTGCGTGAAGATGCGGACGTTGGTGCGATCCCAAGATCTATGTAATTTTGTTGAAAAGGGATGTAATGAAGCAACTGGAGAGAATATGAAAAAAGATGCGAATGCGCTTTTCTTTATTCAACAATCTATTGACGACTCAATATTTTCCCACATTGCCGGCGCTATCCGATCGAAAGAAGCATGGGATATATTACAAAAGGAATACCAAGGTAACGAAAAGGTACTCAGAATTAAAATTCAAACTTTAAAAAGAAAATTTGAGACTTCATTTATGGAAGAAAAAGAAAATATTCATACCTTTTATTCTAAAGTTATGGAATTAGTTATCTTGATGCGTACTTATGGTGAACAAATTTCTGATCAAACAGTAGTTGAAAAACTTTTAAGAAGTTTGACGAAAAAATACGGTGATGTAGTTTCTGCTATAGAAGAAGCAAAAGATTTATCTAAATTGTCTTGTAGCGAACTTCTTGGTTCTCTCTTAGCACATGAGGAACGAAAAGATAGAACAGAAAATTTTTCTGAGCATGCTTTTCAAAGCGAATCGAAAGGCAATGAAAAAGATAAAGCAGATACTTCTAATCGCCAAGCTTCAGCTTCTGGAGACCATGGTAGAGGTCGTGGTCGTGGTCGTGGCCGTGGTAGAGGTCGCGGCGGTAGATCGGGTGGATACAATAACAGAAACGGTGAAGGATCAAGTAATCAAAATCAGAGAACCTACAGAGGTAATGATCAGCCCCATAATTATAAAAATATTCAATGTTATTATTGTAAGAAATTTGGCCATATCGAGCGATTTTGTCGATTGAAACAACAAAACGCTAATTTTGCTCAATGAAATAATGAAAACGATAATGTACTTTTTGCATGTCGTTCATCAGAAAAAGCTGCTAACAGTATTTGGTATGTCGATAGTGGTTGTAGCAGTCACATGACAGGAAAAGAAGAGAACTTTATTAATTTGGATAAATCTGTTAAAGGCCGAGTGACGATGGGTGATGGCTATGTTCAGGACGTGCATGGAAGAGGTACAATTGAGGTAAATATTTCAGGAATTCAAAAAATAAATAATGTTTTATATGTTTCTGGTTTGAATTCCAATCTTTTTAGTGTGGGCCAATTTTTGAAAGAAGGTTATTCGCTTATTTTTGAAGATTCTAAGTGCACTATTTATAAAGATAAATATAAAAGGGATTTATTTTTTGAAGTTCCGATGACAGAAAATAAAGTTTTTCCTGTTCATGTTGCAATGAAAGTAGTGCTAGATGATGATTGGTTATGGCACTATAGATATGGTCACTTGAGTTTTAAGGGGCTTGATTTATTACATAAAAAGAATATGGTTGATGGTTTGCCTTTGGTGCATAATAATGGTTCTGTATGTGAAAGTTGTGTGTTAGGAAAGCATCACAGAGACTCTTTTCCAAGAAACAGCAATTGGAGAGCCAAAGAACCACTAGAATTGATACATGCTGATGTTTGTGGGCCGATGCAGACACCGTCGCTCAGCAGCAATTATTATTTTGTGGTTTTCGTGGATGACTACAGTCGGATGACTTGGATTTATTTTATTAAAAATAAATCCGATGCTTTTGATGTTTTTCGAAAATTTAAAAACTTGGTCGAAAACGAATCTGGTTATTATATTAAGACTCTCCGTACAGATCGAGGGGGAGAATTTATTTCTAATAAATTTGAAAATTTTTGTGAATCAAATGGTATTCGCAGGCAGTTGACAACCAGTTACACGCCTCAACAGAATGGCGTTGCTGAGCGCAAAAATCGAAGTTTGGTAGAGATGACAAAAAGTATGTTGAGAGCGAAAGGACTACCAAATAAATTCTGGGCAGAAGCGGTATCTACTGCAGCATACATTCTTAATAGAAGCCCAACTTTGGCGCTGGATAATATTACACCTTATGAAGCATGGACAGGTTGGAAACCGAAGGTAAAGCATTTTAAAATTTTTGGATCGGTTTCTTTTGTTCATATTTCATCACAAAATAGGCAAAAATTTGATAATAATAGTAGCAAGTGTATTTTTGTGGGCTATAGCGAAAGAAGTAAAGCCTATCGATTTTATAATCCTGTTACTAACTCCTTAATTATAAGTCGTGATGCTATATTTGATGAACAAAAAGGTTGGGATTGGAGTGCAAAAGTAAAGGATAATCCACTTCCGATGTTAGGAGATGAAACTACTATTGAGAATAAGAACAATGGTGAAAATATTATAAGTACTGAAACAACACCACATGCTTCACCACGAATTTCTCCAGGAACTTCGCCTGAGACAACACCGAGAAAGGTAAAATTGCTTAGTGAAATATATGAGCAGTGCATGTACACACAATGTGGAGAACCACAAACTTTCGAGGAAGCGGCAAAATCTGATGATTGGTGTAAAGCTATGAATGAAGAAATTGCAGCGCTAGAGAAAAATAATACATGGGAGCTTGTTGAACGATCCACAGAAAAAGAAGTTATCGGGCTGAAATGGATATACAAGACAAAATATAAACCAGATGGATCGATCCAGAAATTAAAAGCACGTTTAGTTGCAAAAGGTTACTTACAGCAAGCAGGTATTGATTTTAATGAAACCTTTGCACCCGTAGCTAGATTTGATACTATCCGAACTGTTTTGGCTTTGTCTGCACAAAATAAATGGAAAGTTTTTCAATTTGATGTTAAATCAGCTTTCCTTAATGGATTTTGGATGAAGAAGTTTTTGTTGAGCAGCCGCAGGGCTACAAAATTAAAGGACAAGAAGATAAAGTCTACAGACTACGAAAGGCGTTATATGGATTAAAACAGGCACCAAGAGCCTGGTATAGTCGGATCGATTCGCACTTTATTCAAAACGAATTTTCTAGAAGTGAAAGTGAACCCACACTTTATATCAAATCTCGAGGTATGGAGATTTTGATTGTTTGCCTTTATGTTGATGACTTGATTTGTACTGGAAACAGTACAGATTTGATCAATGATTTTAAGAAAAATATGATGATTGAATTTGAGATGACTGATCTTGGCCCCATGAGTTATTTTTGGGGTTTAGAGGTAAAACAAGAAGATAATGAAATTTTTATCTGTCAGAAAAAATATGTTGATGATTTACTTGAGAAGTTTAATATGAAAAATTGCAATCCTGTGCAAAATCCAATGGGTACGAATATGAAGCTATCATTGGATGATGAAGAAGAAAAAATTGATTCGAGTTTGTACAGAAGTCTGATTGGGAGTTTACTCTATATTGGTAACAGTAGACCGGATATTATATATACGACATCTTTGTTATCGAGATTTATGCAAAGTCCAAGTAAAATTCATTGGGGAGCGGCGAAAAGGATATTGAGATACTTGAAAGGAACAAGAGACCACGGACTGTGGTATACTAACGCTAACGATTTTTATTTTTTTGCTTGTTCTGATAGTGATTGGGCAGGTTCGGTAGATGATCGACGAAGCACGAGCGGGTTCGTCTTCAATTTTGGTGCAGGAGCAATATGTTGGTCTTCCAAAAAACAACAGTCGACGGCTCTATCATCTTCTGAAGCCGAATACATAGCGGTTACGACTGGTACATGTCAAGCAATCTGGATGCGGCGAATCTTAACAGATTTGAAGTACGAGCAGAAAGATCCAACTGTAATTTATTGCGATAATCAATCAACTATCGCAATGGCGAAAAATCCAGTTCATCACAGCCGAACCAAACACATCGAACTGCGACATCATTTTATTCGTGAACAGATCGCTAACGGTCAAGTCGAGTTGATACACTGCTCTACCGAAGAACAGATGACCGATATTTTTACAAAGCCGCTACCATTGGAAAAATTCATATTTTGCCGAGAGAAGATCGGTGTGAAGAACATTAGCATTATGGGGGAGTGTTAGAGATAATGCTAATTAGTTAGAATTAGATTATCCAAGATATTTGGTTGGTTAAATTTTGATAAAGATAAATCTAATTAGATAGGATATCTAATTAGAATAGGATTTTGTATAATAATCTATAAATAGATAGGTCGGGCTATTATAATTGTCAATGAAGCCGGAGTCGCCTTAATTAATTAGTGAGGCCAAAAAAAGACGTGTGGACATGACGTTATTTTTTCAATAAAGGCAAATTTAGTTTGCTTCCACCAAAACGTACCAGATTCTTTATCTCTTCTCTTTTCCATTCTATTTTTGTGGAGATTCCTATATACCATAACAAGTATATAGAAAATATTTGGAGGCCCATCACCGTAACAACACGCAGCTCAAAAGAGCTGAAGAGCAAAGAAATATCTTGCAAAGAAATATATTCAAAACATGTAATAAAATATCATGCAAAGAAATATCTTCTTGTCCCAGTTAACTGCAAGCATCAATTTACTACAGAGATAAAGTAATGGGGTTGACTTGGAATTATGTCCTTGAGTTTGACCCAGGCTTCTATTTCGTCCTTTCTATCAGTTGTAATATTTTGGCCCCTAAAATTTGACCGCTATTTTACTTTCATGCTCAATGCTTCGATTATTATTGAGTTTTACCTCAATTTTGATTTCATCCCTAAAGTTTACCTCCGTTCCCATTTCCCTTTTGATTCAACAAAGGAAGCACACTAGAGTAGCATCCTTCATACAAAGTAATGCAAAACAGACATGGGGGAATAAATTGTTACAATTCCAACTATCAGAGCAGATTTAAATTCGAGTCAATCATTAGGAACCACATTGTAATTAACCCTGAAAACAAACATCGACACCTAATGATTGGGTTCGCCATTAAGCTTCACAAGGATTCATCAATCACTCACAAGAACAATTGTAACCCCCTTTCATTTAATCCATCCAACCTTAGTTCTATGCTCGACTTCTTCCTCATATCTCAGTTACTTTGGGTGCTTACTTTTGCATATCTAGCCCATCAAATTGAAACACGCATCCCTGCATAACCAAGCCCGGCAACAGTATCTTGAGGATTTTCTATTGTGATTGAAAGATAGGAGTATGTGTCACGCCCCGGGTGTAAACCAGAACCCGGGCCCGTCTACAGATCCGCCGTGCATGCGGTATTTCCCACATACACGAAGCGTCGGTAACCTGCTCAGATAAAAAATAATAATAAAAGAGCATAATAATCAGAGCTAAACTAAAACTACTGTATCTCAGACAGAAGCCGGAAGTAAAAGAGTACAACAGTGGAATAAAATACAGATGTCTCTCCCAGCTCACCACTAAATACAAACAGCTGGCAAAAGCCAGACCCAAAAAGAAATAAACAAAAGCTGTCTGAGAAGACCAGGTACCCAAAAGCTCCAGCTACGTGCTACGACCCTCGGATGGCTCTCTATCTAGTCTGCAATCCGCTTACCTCGATCAGTTGCTGACGGCCCAGCAACTCCCGCAGAGGACTCTGCAAAACAAAGGGGAAGAAAGAAACAAGAAAAGACAATGGGGGTAAGTACTACTATAAACAGTAGCCTCCCCTAGTGGGTAAAGCCTCAGCTCAAATATGCCCACCAGGTAATCAGAGGCAAAAGGGGAAGAAGAGAAAGGGTGGTGAAGCTATGAGTGACAACTGATGGAGTGCTACCCCTAATATGCCTCTACATGATAAACCAATAAGTATGGGAAAGTATGCATCAGTATCAAGAAGCCTGTCAAAACGACCCAATCTAACGCCAGTGGACACTGGCACTGCCTGCTAATCTCATCTGTGGGGATACTGACCGACTGCTGCCTGATACGGTCATGTCCCCAACGTAAGTAACAGATCGGCCTCGGCCCGTCCGATCAAGCTCTAAAGTAATAACAGACCGGCCTCGATCCGTCCAGTCGCACACTCCGGAGTGGCCCTCGAGGGGAGCGACCCACACGAGTAAGGAAATCACTGTAACAAGCATCTCTGTAACCACTGTCTCATAATAGCAGGACTGGATCATGAATATGATCAAAGTGGAAAACTCCATCCACTAAAGAAAGCCCGATCCCCAAAACCCCCAATCTGATGCAACAGTAACAACCCGGTCAACCACCCAAGATCCGTGGTCGCCGCAACACCCTGTCAAAAGCCCAACCTGTCCCAAATCCCCAATACCTGGCTACACTGTCCAACACCCGCTCGAACCCGAGCGACTATGCCGCAAGTCTATCAATACTAGGAGAAGAAAAGAATAAATGCATGGTTTCTCCTAAGTCAAGTCCCAAAAGATAGTGTAGCAATAAAAGATGTCAATATTTAAGTGACCCGTTTAATCATGCATTGTCTCAATATGTTGTCCATTTTCCAAGAGTAATCAGTTCAGAGTGACATAAGCTAAAGTGACAGTCTCATGGAATATTTAGCAATTTTATAATCCTCAACTATTATTTTAACCCTATACATGCAGTCCAACAATTTCCACATGGATCAAATAACAATTTATCAACGATCAATCAACCCATAATTAATTCCCTAGAGCATGCAAGGTTATTAATAATACTTTGGGCCTCAAAATGAGGGAACACTCTGATGTTCCTAGTGGGCATACCAAAGGAGAGGAGTACAACAACCACCCACCTGAAGTGCTAACTGTCCGGATCCGTACAGCAAGAAAATACCAAAACTCCAAATCCTTGCTCCCACAATTTTAGCACACCCGAAATATTCCTGGTACAATACAAAGCTCACTAATTACACTTAGGCTCCCAATTATTGCTCTTATAACCACCTACAACCTCGGATTCAAAACTGTTAAATTATCACCCGCAGAAAGTGCCCAGAAAATTCCAAGAAAAAATACCACAGCGATCCTCGCGTCGATAGCTTCGCAACGGTACCTTGCACGCCCAAATCCGAGTTCGGTAAGTCAAGATAAAAATTTGGCAAGGGGGTACACTCATACAAAAATCTGTGCTAAAAACTGTGCACTGTTCACTGAGAAAACAGTAATTTTCACCTCGAAATAAACCTCAGGAAAATCCAAGAAAAATACGAGCGTGTTCCTTGCGATCCGTAGATGAAAAAGTTGTATAAGCTCGTTTCCGTCTGATGCTCGTGCGTGAAGATATGGCAAAAATACCCCGCTGCGGTCAAGGAAGTCCACACAGAAAAAGGGGTCACTGTTTGCCTCGGTATCCGTGCCAAAACATCGAAATGAGAAAGTACGACCAAAACGAAAGATGAAGTCCTACCTCTTAGGAGTCTGCCGGCGCAAGAATCACAGCAAAATGATCTCGGGGTAGCCCAGGGGAGCTAAAACACTGTCGCTGCGCCGAAGAAGAACCCAGGAATGCAACGTCGCGCCGCGCCGTAAAATGGGGAACCTCGGGATTCGAGCCTCCAAAAATCTTGAAACTTGGCAGGAAGATCGAGGGTGAAGAGGTGAACAACTTTGCTTGAGGGGGCTCGGGCAGAGAGTGAGAGGGTTGAGAGAAAAAAGGCAAAGAAAGGGGCTCGGGTTGCCTTTAAATAGGCTGAAGAAAACATTTGAAGAAATACCCTATGTGTCCCCACTTCCGGGCGCCGCAATTTTTCGGGCGGCTACAGTAATGGGCCCGGCCCATTACTGTTCAAGCCCGAAACGCCGTGGGCCGGCCACGTAGCCCAGCACTGTGCTTCCCCGGGCCCCGCTGCACCCGGCGCACCTGCGCCAGCCAATGGCGTCGCGCCACGTGGCCCCGGCAACCCGTGCACCGTGCACGTGGCCCCGTGCACCGCGCACATCGCAGCTGACCCGGGCCGTACGGCCACCTGCCCCGCCGTACGGCCACCTGCCCCGGTCACCGACTCCACCAACCGCGTGGACCGGGAGCACAACACCGGACCAATCACCTCACGCCACGTGTCCACCCGGTCCACCGTGCACCCGGACCAAATTCCGTGGACCGCGTCTGCAGCGCCGGCCAACCGGAAAGCGCCACGTGGCCCGCCCCCGGCGCACGACCTCCGCGGTGGACCGTGCGCCTGCCCGCGCTCCCGGGCGCCTGCCCGCGCCCTGCCCGCGCCCTGTGCCGCCGCCTGCCGCCTGCCCGAGGCTGCGCCGCCGCCCGCCGGCGCTGCCCGCCGCCGCCGGCGATCGCCGGAAACACTGTTCCGGCGTGAACAGTAACCGCAGCCCAAAAACATCAAGTAAAAAGCCCATCTTGACCGTTTTCGCGCGCTGATTCCAAAAACGACGTCCATTTCGCCAAAATCCACCTCCAAAATTTGCCGGAGGCTCCCGCAAACACCAAAAACTGCCAAAACTTCCGGGAGCCCGCTTTTGGGCATCCGGACTCAGAATTAAGCAAACAAAAAACCATTCTCAAGCGTTTTTCCGCGCTGAATCCAAATCCACCCTCTGTTTGGCCAAATTCCTTTTTCTAAAATTCGGCAAAAGCAGCCGAAGGCCAAAACAGCCAACCAAAGCTCACCGGGTCCATCTGTGGCATCCCTTTGATGCACCATGGGCCAGATACACCATCAACAGGTGTTTGCACAGTGGATTCATGGGAAAAAGCTGTAAGGAGTTTAGGGGCCCTACATCCTCCCCCACTAAAAAAAAGTTTCGTCCCCGAAACAAAGAAAACAGAAGAGACGTACCTCAAATGGAAGTCTCGAACAAAAAGGGGTAGGCATCTCTCATCTCTGTCTCCAGCTCCCAAGTGGCCTCTCGCTCCTCGTGATTGCTCCACAGGATCTTCACATACGGAATGGCCCGATTGCGCAATTCCCTCACCTCACGAGCAAGAATTCACAACGGGCGCTCCTCGTAGACCAAGTCCTCGCCGATCTCCAAAGGAGTGAAGTCAATCACATGCGACGGGTCAAAAACATATCTCCTCAGAGCTGAGACATGGAAGACATCATGAACTCCGGCCAGGCGCGGGGGTAAAGCAACTCTGTATGCCACAGGACCAACTCTGTCAAGTACCTCAAAGGGTCCAATAAAGCGGGGACTGAGCTTTCCCCGAACTCCAAATCTCCGGACCCCTTTCGAGGGCGAGACCTTCAAAAAGACATGATCACCAATCTGAAACTCCAGGTCTCGCCGTCGAGTGTCGGCGTAGCTCCTCTGACGACTCTGGGCTGTCACAAGGTGTCGGCGAATGACTCTGACCTTTTCCTCAGCCTCCAAAAGCAAATCCGGTCCTAAAGTCCTTCTCTCACCCACGTCACTCCAAAATAGGGGAGACCGACACTTGCGTCCATACAACGCCTCAAACGGAGCCATCTGGATGCTCGCCTGATAGCTGTTGTTATACGCGAACTCAACCAACGACAAGTGCCGGTACCACCCTCCTCCAAAATCCATAACGCACGCTCTCAACATATCCTCGAGGGTCTGTATGGTGCGTTCTGACTGTCCATCGATCTGTGGGTGGAAAGCGGTGCTAAACCTGAGCTGAGTCCCCAATGCAGAATGCAAACTCCCCCAAAAGCGTGATACGAATCTCGGGTCTCGATCTGACACAACCGAAGCAGGTATGCCGTGAAGCCTCACTATCTCATCCAGATATAACTGTGCCAAACGCTCCAGTGACCAGGTCATCTGAACCGGTAAGAAGTGCGCCGACTTGGTGAGTCTGTCAACAATAACCCAGATCGCATCAGCCCCGCTCTGCGCCCTCGGCAATCCAGCGACGAAATCCATAGTGACGTGGTCCCATTTCCACTCGGGAATTGGAAGACTCTGCAACTTACCAGCAGGAACGCGATGCTCTGCTTTCACTTGCTGGCAAGTTAAACAATGAGCTACGAATCTCCCAATGTCCCGCTTTATCCCGGGCCACCAAAACTGTGCCTTGAGGTCCTTATACATCTTAGTACCTCCAGGAGGGATGGTATAAGGTGTAAAATGGGCCTCCCTCAAAATCTGATCTCTAATCTCCTGATCCATAGGCACACACACTCGGTTCCTGTACCGCAGTACTCCCGAGCTATCCACAGAAAAATCCCCTGTCTGATCCTCCTGAAGCTGCGTCCTGATCCTCATCAAGTGGGGGTCCTCACTCTGAGTGTCCCTGATCCTCTCCAACAGAGTGGGCTGCAAGACCATAGACATGAGTCTAGCAGAGACCCTAGGGGATACTACCTCCAACTGTAACCGCCTCATCTGCTCGACCAACGGCGCCTGCTGCGAGATCAATAAGCTCAGACTCGTCCTCCTACTCAAAGCATCTGCCACGACATTGGCCTTGCCGGGATGGTAAAGGATACTCAGATCGTAATCCTTTAACAACTCCAACCACCGGCGTTGCCTCAAATTCAGCTCCTTTTGGGTGAACAGATACTTCAAGCTCTTGTGATCAGTATATATCTCGCAATGCTCTCCATACAAATTATGCCGCCACAGCTTCAGAGCAAACACAACCGCAGCCAACTCCAGATCATGAGTAGGGTAATTTTTCTCATAGTCCTTCAATTGCCGCGAAGCATAGGCAATTACCCTACCATGCTGCATCAACACACACCCCAGACCACTATGTGAGGCATCACTGTAGATCACAAATCCTTCCCCCATAACTGGGAGGGCAAGGATTGGAGCGGTCATCAACCTCTGCTTCAGCTCCTCAAAACAGCTCTGGCAAGTCTCGCTCCAAACAAACTTAACCCCTTTTCTGGTCAGACGAGTGAGGGGAGAGGAAAGCTTCGCAAAGCCTTCCACAAAGCGCCGATAGTAGCCCGCCAATCCAAGAAAACTCCGCACCTCGGTGATGGTCGTCGGCCTCGGCCAATCTCTAATAGCATCCACCTTGGCCGGATCCACCGCCACTCCGGCAGCTGAAACCACATGACCCAGAAAGGCAACCTCCCGGAGCCAAAACTCGCACTTTTTGAACTTAGCATACAGCTTTTTCTCTCGCAGAAGCTGTAGCACGGTTCTCAAGTGCTCCTCGTGCTCCAGATCACTCCGGGAGTAGATCAGAATATCATTGATGAACACCACTACAAACCGATCCAAAAACGGCTGAAAAATCCTGTTCATCAAGTCCATGAATGCGGCAGGGGCATTAGTCAACCCAAAAGGCATCACAGTAAACTCATAATGCCCGTACCGCGATCTGAAAGTCGTCATGGAGATGTCCTCGGCCCTCACCCTAAGCTGGTGGTAACCGGACTGCAGATCAATCTTCGAGAACACAGATGCTCCCTGTAACTGATCAAACAAATCATCTATCCGGGGGAGGGGATACTTGTTCCGGATGGTCACTTTGTTCAATTCCCTATAATCCACGCACAATCGGAGTGACCCATCCTTCTTCTTAACAAACAACACAGGCGCTCCCCACGGAGAAACACTGGGTCGGACGAAGCCCCTATCCAAAAGATCCTGAAGCTGGGCTTTCAACTCCCTTAACTCGGCTGGCGCCATCCTATAGGGTGCCTTTGAGATTGGTGCAGTCCCAGGGACCACATCAATCTCGAACTCAATCTCCCTCTCCGGCGGCATCGTCGTCAGCTCTGGGGGAAACACATCTGGGAACTCTCGGACAATAGGGATATCCTCGAGTCCCAGTGCCGCCGTAGGCACCTCCACAACCGTGGCCAAAAAGGCAGTACAACCTCTGCTCAACATCCTCCTAGCCCTCGCCGAGGAAATGGTCGCTGCGAATAGCGTGCTCTGGCAGCCTCTGAAGATGAACTCCTCCTGTCCTGGCTCGCGAAGAGTCACCGTCCTCTCTCTGCAGTCGATAGTGGCGGAGTACCGTGATAGCCAATCCATCCCCAACACCAAGTCAAAATCATGGAGCTGCTGCAAGACAAGCAAGTCTGCAGGCAAAATCCAAGGCCCCAACTGCACCGGGCATGCCAAACAACGCTCCTCGACATGCAAAACGTGATCAGGAACCCGCACCTCTAATGCACATGACAATGACTCTACCTCTAGACCATGCAGGGATGCAAATGCTCGACTAATGAAAGAATGAGATGCTCCAGTGTCGAATAAAGTACGAGTCCGAATACCAAAGAGTAGAATAATACCTGCCACCACCTGGTCTGCCGCTGGAGAATCCGCCAACTAGGCGGCATACACCCGCCCGCTCGGTGCTGGGGGTCGAGAATCCACAGGGTAAGAAGTGGACGGCCTGCTCGCTGGAGCATAAGGCCGCTGAGCTGGTGGTCGCTGCTGCTGAGGGGGATATGGAACCGATGCCGAAGAAGGTGCCGAGGAAGTAGTAAGGGGGCAGGTAGCTCGCACATGCCCTGGCTGTCCACATCGGAAGCATCGTCCCCATCTCTGGTCACATGTATCTGACGGGTGCTGCCCCCTGCAGAAAACACACCTATCTGATGGCCGGATATGCCTCGGCTGCTGCTGCTGCTGCCTCGAGGACTGCTGCTGAGATCTCTGCGGCCTCTGCTGCGATCTCTGCTGCTGGTGCTGCTGCTGATGCTGCTGCGGTCTCTGGGGTCCACCAGGACCTCTCCTATCAGATCGCCCACGGCCGTAAGACTGGGACTGCGGCGGCCGTGGCGGTCTCCAAGAACTGGCCTGTCCCCCGTCCTCTGGGGCTGGTCGTTTCCTGTCGGAACTCTACGCGACCCCGGCCCTCCGTCTGGCCACCTCCTGATCGCCTCTCTCCACCCACTGTGCGTGCTCTGCGGCTGCCTCTAGGGTCTGAAATCTCTGTGCATGCACAAGTGTGAAAATCTCGGGGCGAAGGCCTGCCTCAAACATCTCTACCTGGTGTGGACCGTCACGAGCGACAAAGGGCACACAGTTCAGCAACTCCATGAACTCCTGGAAATAGACATGGGCCGATCGATCGCCCTGCTGCAGATTCTTCAAGTCGTCCTCCAACTTCTTCTTCACACTGGTAGAAAAATAGGTGTCCAACACCATCCGTTTGAACTCCTCCCAAGGCAACTGCCGAGTAATCCGGAACTCCATTGGCTCTACCCGCTGCCACCAAAAATCAGCATCTCCGTCCAAACAGTGCACCGCCATGTGCACTCGATACCTCGGGTCGATGAAGAAGTCCCGAAAAAGCTTCTCCATCGCAGAAAGCCATCTCCCAATAGCCCGGGGCTGAGCATCCCGCCCCGAGAATCTAGGTGGTCCCCGCTTAACAAACGCAGCGAGTTTGTCAGCAAAATCCCGCTCCTCCTCCGCAGTCAAAGGCTGAATAGCTCCAGGAGCCCCGCTACTCGAAGATGGTGCCGACAGCACAAAAGGCGCAACAAGAGGCACAGGGGCCTCAGGAACAGCTGGGGGTGGTGCCTCCCTCTGAGCAAGCAGCTGCTCAATCCTCTGCTCCTGGCGGCGCTGACCCTCCGCCAACTGGGCCACCAAGGCCCTCAACTCAGTAAGCTCGGGGGGTGTAGGCTGCTCTGGCTCAACAGGGGGTGAAGGGACACCCCGAGTGGGAATCCGACGTCGAGGAGGCATCCTGCCACAAGAAACCAATCATCAGCAACCAAACCCCACACGACCCAATCTGGCGAAAGTCAAAAGACATCCTCCTATTTCTGTCACCTTATGTTGTCTGCAGCCAACATAATGGTCCAACAGAAATAGGCTATGTCGATCCCTCTTCACTCACATGAAGAGTTAACTATGAAAATCACCGACTTTCGCAAAATGTCACGCCACTCACGCCCTATCATCCTAGGGTCTGACCAAAAGCCTAGGGTTTCCTAAGTCCCAACTGACCTATCCCTAAGCTCTGATACCAACTTAATCTGTCACGCCCCGGGTGTAAACCAGAACCCGGGCCCGTCTACAGATCCGCCATGCATGCGGTATTTCCCACATACACGAAGCGTCGGTAACCTGCTCAGATAAAAAATAATAATAAAAGAGCATAATAAACAGAGCTAAACTAAAACTACTGTATCTCAGACAGAAGCCGGAAGTAAAAGAGTACAACAGTGGAATAAAATACAGATGTCTCTCCCAGCTCACCACTAAATACAAACAGCTGGCAAAAGCCAGACCCAAAAAGAAATAAACAAAAGCTGTCTGAGAAGACCAGGTACCCAAAAGCTCCAGCTACGTGCTACGACCCTCGGATGGCTCTCTATCTAGTCTGCAATCCGCTTACCTCGATCAGTTGCTGACGGCCCAGCAACTCCCGCAGAGGACTCTGCAAAACAAAGGGGAAGAAAGAAACAAGAAAAGACAATGGGGGTAAGTACTACTATAAACAGTAGCCTCCCCTAGTGGGTAAAGCCTCAGCTCAAATATGCCCACCAGGTAATCA
The DNA here is from genome assembly GCA_029204045.2 of Tillandsia leiboldiana. Taxonomy (NCBI): domain Eukaryota; kingdom Viridiplantae; phylum Streptophyta; class Magnoliopsida; order Poales; family Bromeliaceae; genus Tillandsia; species Tillandsia leiboldiana. The sequence goes on from JAQNDB010000339.1 coordinate 68,948, forward strand.
GAGGCAAAAGGGGAAGAAGAGAAAGGGGGGTGAAGCTATGAGTGACAACTGATGGAGTGCTACCCCTAATATGCCTCTACATGATAAACCAATAAGTATGGGAAAGTATGCATCAGTATCAAGAAGCCTGTCAAAACGACCCAATCTAATGCCAGTGGACACTGGCACTGCCTGCTATCTCATCTGTGGGATACTGACCGACCTGCTGCCTGATACGGTCATGTCCCCAACGTAAGTAACAGATCGGCCTCGGCCCGTCCGATCAAGCTCTAAAGTAATAACAGACCGGCCTCGATCCGTCCGGTCGCACACTCCGGAGTGGCCCTCGAGGGGAGCGACCCACACGAGTAAGGAAATCACTGTAACAAGCATCTCTGTAACCACTGTCTCATAATAGCAGGACTGGATCATGAATTGATCAAAGTGGAAAACTTCCA
>JAQNDB010000339.1:69484-94816 GCA_029204045.2 Tillandsia leiboldiana
TGGTAAGGCAAGCCCAGGGCTCTTGTTAACTTTCTTAAGTTCTTCAAAGCTCTCTTGGCATTGGCCCGTCCATATGAACTTTACTCCTTTCCGGGTTAGGCGGTTCAGAGGGGTCGCAATCTTCGAGAAACCCTCCACGAAACGTCTGTAGTATCCCGCAAGGCCCAAGAAGCTGCGCACCTCTGTCACTGTGGTCGGCTGGGGCCAGTCGGTCACCGACTCCACCTTCTTGGGATCCACTGCGACTCCTGCTGCTGAAATGATATGCCCTAGAAACCCCACTTCGCGAAGCCAGAATTCGCATTCTTAAGTTTTGCGAACAGCTCCTGCTCCCTAAGGGTCTGTAGAACAATTCGAAGGTGCTCCTCGTGCTTCTCATCGGTGGTGGAGTAAATCAGGATGTCGTCGATTGAAGACCACAACGAACTGATCCAGGAAGGGTCTGAAAACTCGGTTCATCATGTCCATGAACACCGCTGGGGCATTGGTAAGCCCGAACGGCATTACTGTGAACTCGTAATGGCCATACCGAGTCCGGAATGCCGTCTTCGGAATATCCTCGTCTCGAACTCTGAGCTGGTGGTAGCCCGACTGCAGGTCGATTTTTGAAAGACAGTTGCACCCCGCAGCTGGTCAAAGAGGTCATCAATCCTAGGTAAGGGGTACTTGTTTTTCACTGTGACTTTGTTGATTTCCCGGTAGTCGATGCACAACCGCAAGCTCCCGTCTTTCTTTCGTACAAAGAGTACAGGTGCGCCCCAAGGGGAGACACTCGGTCGGATAAACCCCTTGTCCAGAAGGTCCTCTAGCTGCGCCTTAAGTTCCTTCAGCTCCGCGAAGGCCATCCTGTAGGGGGCCTTCGTGATTGGTCGAGTGCCGGGTGGAAGCTCAATGGGAAAGACAACTTCTCGCTCGGGGGGTAATCCAGGTAGTTCGGCCGGAGAAAACATCTGGGAAGTCCCTCACCACAGGGATGTCGGGGAGTGCCGTGGAGGATCCGGCGGCCAGGGCCACCGACACCAAGTAGGCCATACACCCGCCCTCTACCAGCTTCCTGGCTCGGGATGCAGGAATCATGGAAGAAAAGGAAACGCTCTTGCAAGCCAAGTACACGTTCTCCGGAAAATCGGGGTACATCAGTCGTACCTCGCGCTTCTCGCAGTCTATGACCGCAAGGTACCACGTGAGCCAATCCATTCCGAGCACTACATCATACTCTTTCAATGGAATGACTACCAGAACCCAGGGGCACGGAAGCCTTCCCATCCATATAGGGCAGGAAGGCACCATGTTGCGTGCCTCCAAGGATCCCCCCGCGGTGTGTACGGTCATCAAACTGGGTAAGGGTCTCAACTCAAAATCATGGGTCAGTGCGAAGTCTCGGGACATAAACGAGAGGGTCGCTCCGGTGTCAAAAAGGGTTCTAGCGCGATAAACAGAAGCAAGAGTGATACCTGCGACGACGTGCTCAGACGGGTGCGTCTCCTGCTGACCCATCGAATAGACGCGGCCTCCCGAAGGCGGTGGCTTTTCCCCTACAGATCGGGGTGCTGGCGGTCTGGGGGCTGACGTCATTGGCGCTTTCCCCCGCCCTGCGTGCTGGGGTGAAGGCACGGAGGCTGCTGAAGATGTGGTGCCTTGGTTCAGGGGACAGTTGAAACGGAAGTGTCCCTGCTTGCCACATCGGAAACAATGGTCCTGTCTCTTGGAGCAATCCATCACTCGGTGCGCCCCGCCGCAGATCACGCATGAGCGGTCCTCCGGGCGTTGTCCCTCTCCCGGCGCTCCCCTGGTCCTTTGCTGGGGCCTCCACCGCTTAGGGGGCCGATTCCCGCTGGAGGAGCCCCCTCCCCCTGAAGCCGTCTGGGTCCGCTTCCTGTCGTCTTGCTGGTGGGAGCCTTCCCTTCGGGCGCGCGTGACGGCAAAGCCTCGCTCCACGATGGTGGCTCGGTCGACCACCTTCTGAAAGGTATGCAGATCCGCCGCGTCCACCACTTGGAAAATGTCAGTCCTCAATCCATCCACAAACAGTTGTGCCTTATGGGATTCGTCCCGAATGACGAACGGGACACAGTTCGCCAGTCTCACGAACTCCCTCTGGTACTCCATTACTGTTTTGGTTCCCTGCCTGATGTGGTTTAGGTCGTCCTCCAGTTGTTCTTCACGCTGTTGGTAAAGAACGCCCCGAATAGCTGCTGTTTAAAGGTAGTCCATGACGGAAGGGTAGCGCCCGACGCAGAGTCGGGGCGTACGGTCTTCCACCAGATGCGGGCGTTCCCCTCGAGCAAGTGTGCGGCCAGGGGGACCCGCTCATGGTCTTCCATCAATAGGTCCTCGAATAATTTCTCCATCGTATCCACCCATTTCTCCACAACCCAGGGGTCCGTCGTGTCCCCCTCGAACGTTGGCGGATCGTATTTCTTGAAGTCGGCCAGGTTGGCGCGCACACGGTCTCGCTCGTTTGGTAGGTTCGCCCCCTCCTTCGCGACGTTGGCGGTCGCGGCGGGAGTGGGTAACACTACCGTCACACTCGGAGCAATTCCGACGATTGGTGTCGCCGCCGGCCCTGCCGTTGCCGTCGAAGGGGCCACCTCTGGGGCCGAGGCCCGGGTGGGGGCAGCCCCTCCTTCGGTCTCCATCACCGGTGCAGCTGGCCCCGGGAGAGGGCCCGGGGCAACCTCTGCCGTCGCAGCGGCCTGCTGTTGCTGCGTCAGTTGGCGCACGCGGTCGTTCAGGGCTGCCAACTGTTCCGCCATCTCTTGTAGCTGCTGCCTTAGGAGCTGATTCTCCGCAGTCATCGCTTCCGCTGCGTCCGCCCCCGTGTCCTCGGCTGTGGATCTAGTCCTGGCCATGATCTGAACATTTGCACGAACCAGTTACTCCTAGTTTAAATAAGACGGCACGCCACTAGTGCTGGCACTAGAGGGAGAAAAGAAAAGAACACTAATTCCCTCCCCCCTTTTTCCCCCAACGAGCACTCGCGTTTTATTTATCCCGTGTTCACTTTATTACTCAGTAGCCAGAGTATTGCGCCCGTGGATGTTAGGCCCCGACTGTTGTGGTTAAAGTTTACCGCTCTGATACCATCTTAATCTGTCACGCCCCGGGGGTTCGAATCGCGCGGAAGAGGAGCCACCGATGCCCCTGATTCAGCCATATATTTTTTTTGTAAAACATTACTCCCCGGCGCGTGCACAGACCCGCCGCATACACAAATTCGCTCTGCAAATGAGCAGAGGCCCCTTTGTATATGCACGGCGTCTCAACTACAAAGTGTCTCACAAGGCGTAGTACATACAATCTCTAACCACATCAGTTGGGGTCTCGTACACATACAACCAAACAATTCACGTGACATTCTAGCATTCACTTAGAGCATAGAGGCCGGTGTTTTGAAAGGATAAATAATCACAAGGTTTTGAAAGCGGCATCCACACGATGCCCTCGTTTGTGAAAACAGTTCGTAAACACATAAATCCCACAAGGTTTATAAAGCTTGGTGCCCACACGACACCCACGTTTTAAAAATAGTTTTCGCAAACGGTTTTCTTTGTTTTTCATCGTTCAAAACGGCCAAGTAAGAGAGAACGTAGTATTCATTCAATTATTCAAAAAGAAAGGAAAGAAAAGGGCAACATCCACTTCGACCCCACGGGGGTGTCGCAATCCACAACTAGCTACCATGAATAATAAAAGAAAAGGGAAAGAAGAGTCACTGTATCTGAAGTCACCCATAAATCAGATCAGCACCCTAACGTCCTCACCGGCGCCCTAGCACTCGCCCCTGGACGAACCTGTCACGAAGTGGGAAGTCAGTGACTAGAAATAGCATGATAAGCGTAGTAAACAAAGATAAGGCAAACCACAAACACCGGAGCAACTATCCCTCCCATGCACCTTCCACCTTAACCACACCCTGTATCATTACGACATCGGGCACCTTCCCCGATGCCCACCGCCGAGCACCTGCCTCACAAAGCAACATCGGGCACCTTCCCCGATGCCCACCGCCGAGCACCTGCCTCGGCCGCCGAGCACCTGCCTCGACGTCACCGCTCACACCCCCCACCCATGGGGGCCCCCATTCCTAACGCCACCTTCGCGTGGGGTACACGGGTCAACGTACCACTTTTTCGGAAAAGCACACCCTTGCGGTGGCCAAACCGCGGGTGTGCGTGTAGCAAATTTGAGCCTCAGATTGACATTGAGTATCATAACATAACATAACAGGGTTAGTGCATAAACAGAAGGAGACTGACAATTCCACCTTGCCCCAACATGCTATTTCTAACAGTTAAACCCCATTCCCGAAACCCCCGGGAACGTACCCACCTTGTGTGCGTCGTCCTGCGTTCGTCCAGTCCGCGTCTGTGCTCCAGTCGCCCACAGCGTCCCGCACTCCTGAAGGAACATAGGCAAATCGAGGCTTAGAAGTCCGAAACTTACAACGACTCCCTACAGCGTGCGGCGGAGTTCTTCGCACGGCACCGGCCCGTGCGACGAACACCCTGTCAGGGCGCAGCCCCGCGCGGCACCAGCCCGCGCGGCGCCCCTCCTGCGGGCGGCCCCGCGCGGCCGAGCGCCGCGCGGGCGCGCGGCCCGCGGTGCGGGGCGACCCCCGCGCGGCACCAGCCCGCGCGGGCGCCCCTCCTGCGGGCGGCCCCGCGCGGCCGAGCGCCGCGCGGGCGCACTGCCCGCGGTGCGGGGCGACCCCGCGCGGGCACCAGCCCGCGCGGCGCCCCTCCTGCGGGCGGCCCCGCGCGGCCGAGCGCCGCGTGGGCGCGCTGCCCGCGGTGCGGGGCGACCCCGCGCGGCACCAGCCCGCGCGGGCGCCCCTCCTGCGGGCGGCCCCGCGCGGCCGAGTGCCGCGCGGGCGCGCTGCCCGCGGTGCGGGGCGGCCCCGCGCGGCACCAGCCCGCGCGGGCGCCCCTCCTGCGGGCGGCCCCGCGCGGCCGAGCGCCGCGCGGGCGCGCGGTCCGCGGTGCGGGGCGGCCCCGCGCGGCACCAGCCCGCGCGGGCGCCCCCCTCCTGCGGTGGCCCCGCGCGGCCGAGCGCCGCGCGGGCGCGCGGCCCGCGGTGAGGGGCGGCCCCGCGCGGCACCAGCCCGCGCGGGCGCCCCCTCCTGCGGGCGGCCCCCGCGCGGCCGAGCGCCGCGCGGGCGCGCGGCCCGCGGTGCGGGGCGGCCCCGCGCGGCACCAGCCCGCGCGGGCGTCCCCTCCTGCGGGCGGCCCCCGCGCGGCCGAGCGCCGCGCGGGCGCGCGGCCCGCGGTGCGGGGCGGCCCCGCGCGGCCGTGCGCCGCGCGGGCGCGTGGCCCGCGGTGCGGGGCGGCCCCGCGCGGCACCAGCCCGCGCGGGCGCCCCTCCTGCGGGCGGCCCCCGCGCGGCCGAGCGCCGCGCGGGCGCGCGGCCCGCGGTGCGCGACGGCGCCGGGCCTCCTCCCTCCTCGTGACCAACAAAAGAAAGAAAGAGGGAGATTCCCCCGAACGAAACGCGTCCGACTCACCTTGATGTGCGAAAGAGGAGGAAGAGAGGGATCGTCCGCTTGCCTCCACCGGTCCACCCTTGCCGTGTGCTTGGTTTCTCTTTGCCGGCGGCTACGAGGGAGGAAGAAAAAGAAAAGAGGCGGCCACCAAAAGAAAAATAAGAGGAACCCTAATCCTCTTTCCCTCACGGCTACATATATATACTAAGAGAATTAGGGTTTACCTTAAAAGGTGTGCGGCTGCCAACACGGATCCCGAGGCGTCTAAGGGGGACCCCAACTTCGAGAATTAATTCTGGTCAGACCGGGAGTCGGAAAAATAAACCGATCGCGCCCACGCGCTCCGTTCCGCGAGCTCTACCGCCTAAAATTATTTGCGGGCCCCGACGGTCTGTCCGGAAAAATGCCAAAAATGAGGCCCCCGGTCAGGCATTACAAGAAGAGGGTGACCAGAAGGGTTAAGGAAAAGCCGGGTCTTACAGAAGGCCCCTAGAAGAAGTCTGTGGAACTCCGCCCAAGGAAGAATCTGCGTCCCAGGCGGACCAGCAGGCCGCACACGCCGCCACCAAGCCTCGGCGTTGCTCTCCAAGAAGTGTGTAGCCAAGAAGACCCGAAATCAATCATCAACAAACAAACTCTCAAAATGACGCTCCATGGCCGTGATCCAAGTCTCTGCCTCCCACGGCTCAGCACCCATACCAGAAAAACGGGGTGGATCAAACCGGCGGAACCTCATCAACAGATCCAACACCGCACTCTGCTCAGCCGAAGTCAAAGGTCCCGTCGACCCTGGCGGTGGTATGCTAGAAACCGGCGCGACAGGAACTGCTGGTGCTGACGGAATCACAGGGGGCGCTGCAGCTGGCGAAGAGGGCACATGCGAACTCTCAGGGGGTGCTACCATAGGCTGTGACCTCTGCTCCAACAGAAGCATCAACCGACCCAAGGCCTCCTCCTGGCATCGAGAAGCCTCCTCCTAGCGCTGAGAAGCCTCCTCCTGGCGCTGTGAAGCCTCCTCCTGGCGCTGTGAAGCCTCCTCCTGGCGCTGCGATGTCTCCTCCTGACGCCGCACCGCCTCAGACAACTGTTCCACCTGGGCACGGAGCTCCAGAACCTCTCTCTGCTGTCCCCGCCCCGAGTTCTCCTGCTCGGGTTCAGAGGAAGAAGGCTGCGAACGCATCGACATCGTGCGTCGCGGAGGCATCACTCACCTGAGGGAAAAGAAAAGAAACAGTCAGAACCCCAAACAAAACACGACCCAATCCAGCGAAAGTCAATGGCATGTCGCCCTTCCCGTAGCACTATATTGTCTGCAGCCAACATAGTTGCCACCGAAGGAAGACATGTCGATAACTCATCCCATCCACTGGGAGAGTTAAGGACCCCAATCAAGACTCTCGCTAAAAAGTTACGTCTCTCACGTAAGTCATCCTAGGGTCCAACCATAAGCCTAGGGTTTCTAAGTCCTCAATGACCTACACCTAGGCTCTGATACCACTCTAATCTGTCACGCCCTGGGTCGAAATTGCGACCCGGGCTCGCCAACAGATCCGCCGCCCATACGGGAAGCCCCGTATAGACGTAGCGACTAACCTGCAAAAGAAATCTACACTAAACAGATATCAGAGCTGAAAAGTGAAAGCTGGATGAAAATATATACAACTCTAACAAAATATACAACCAGAAAACCTCACCAAGTACAAATATCTCTCAAAATAAGAAGAGTACAACTCCATCCTCACTACAAGGTCACTCAACAAGAACTCCCAAAAAAGTAGGGAGGTACGTCTACTCTCAGGCGACAACTGGTAGGGATCTATCTCGCGACTCCCTTATCTCGATCAGTCGGGTCAGCAACAGGTGCGGCAGGAACTGGAGCAGAAGAAGAAGTCCCTGGGGAAAAGACACCACGACAGGTGTGAGAACTACGTCCCAAGTAGTTCTCAGTGGGTGCCGCCAACAAGCCCGACGGTCTGCCCACTAAGTCTACAAGAGGCAAAAAGTAACAATGCAGTGCGGAAAGGAAAAAGCTGGTAAAGTAAACTCTACAGCTACCATGCCTCTATCTAGATGCTCAAAAGTGGAACAGAAAGAACATGATGCTACAACTAGCTCTCGACTCAAATCACCCAATCTAAACTGACTGTCGCATAGGGTCCAGTCAAACCTGCGCCTACCTACTGCCGTCACATCCCGGGGGACCGGACTTACGTAGGGCGTCCGTGACTGCCACTAACTGGCCCAGCCAGAGGGATTGTGTCCGTGACTGCCACTAACTAGCCCAGCCAGAGGGAACACTGCGTCGACAAGTCGCGATAGAAGAACAGGCCCAACTCCGGAGTGGCTCTCGTGGGGAGCGACCCCACCGAGGAAAGTATCCGCGTATCTTTGTCGAGCTCAAATGTGGCTCATGCAGGCTATAATCCAAATCCTCGATCAACAAGATCGACTGTAACCAAAGGAACACTGTCTCACACACAGGCTGGAAAACTGCACAGCCGAGACTCACGGTCACTCAAAAGTAGCTCTCAAGATCTCAAGTCTACAACCCAAGTCACTCTCCCGAAGAAACCTGGTCTACAGACTGCTAACAACTCCACTCGGTCCCCAGACACGAGTGTAAATGCATCCCACGATAATCCGACCTCTCGGCCCACTACTTGGGCGAGGAAAACTCTAAGTCCAGAGTGATAAAAAGAATAGTGCAGTGGGAAAGTCTAGAGCAATAAAACCTAGCCCAAGTCGAGGTTTTCTACAGACTGGCTGAACATGCATCATATGGCAGTGGTGCTAGGTCAAGTTCCAAAATAATTAATAATCAACAGCTTGAAGGGAGCAAGATAATAAACTCAGGATCATCTAACTACAACAGGATCATCAATTCATACATTCTAGCATGCTGTACAACAAACATTAAAATATGCAAGTCCCTAAAGCTAGAATTAGTACACAGTCCGCTGATCTTGACAAGAGGTCATCCACCTGATGCGCTGATCTGTCCAAGTCCTACAGCTGATAATACCAGAACAACCGCAACTCACTGTCCAGTATATCCAGTACAGTCCAAAATCCCACCTGGGTACAACATAGGCTACAGTCATACACAAATTCCCAAAAATCTGCCCAAAAGTCTCATGCTGAATTTCAGCTGTACAGATGCCAAAATATCACCTGCAGAAAGTGTCCAATAAATTCCAATAAAAATATCCCGGCGTTCTTCGCGTCGATAGCTTCGAAACAAGTACCTGCACGCCCAAATCGGAGTTCCGTAGGCCAAGATATAAATTCCACAACACGGGCGCGCGAAAACATACAACCACATAACTGTAAAATCTTGCACAGATAAAAAGGAAGATGTATACCTCCGGGAAGATCTCAGAAAATTCCAAAAAAAATACCACGATGATACTTGCATCGATTAGATGAAAAAAGTCTACAAGCACGTCCTGATCTGAGATTTGTGCGCGAAGATCTCTTCAAAAGAAGCTGCTGTCCTCACCAAAAACTCACAGCAAGAAGGATCCGAATGAGCATGAGAAAACACCTTGAAAAACGCGAAATCTGAAAATGTTCGAGAAACCCAAAATCGTAGCCTCACCTGTTATGAATCCAGCAGCGAAGAAATCGCTCGAAAAGATGGTCGGAGTAGGTCGGGGGAGCTCGTACACCGAAGAGCGACGGAAGAAACACCGAAGAAAGAGCGTCGCGCCGCGCCAAGAAAATGAGAATCTCAAAAAGCGTGCCCCCAAAAATCCCCAAACTCTGCAGATGGAAGCTTGACAGTGTGAGGATCAACTTTGGTGAAGAACTTCCTTCGGTTTGAGGCTCGGAAGTGCCAAAAAAATGAAGAAGAAAGGATTTCGGGCTATTTATAGGCCGCAGAAAACAAATGGAAAATTTCCCATTAAGTCCCCACTTTCGGGCGCAGGGGAATTTTCGGGCGGCTACAGTGTTGGGCCTGGCCCAACACTGTGCGCGCCCGAATTCTTCCCGTGCGGCCACGTAGCCCAGCAAACAGGCGGCAGCGGGCGGAGCTACTCAGCGGCGGCCACGTCGCGCGCCTCCCCGCCCGACACGCGTCCCGCTGAGCGAACAGCTGTGCGAGGCGCGCCAAACGCCGCCACGTGTCCCTCCCCGCGGTCAAAGCGGGTAGGTGGCGCCCGCCAGTGGCAGGGCGACACGTGGCCCTGCCACTGTCGCGGTCACACGTGCGGGCAGGGCGCCGCCCTGGCCGCCTGCCACGCACGCGCCCCGAGGCGCCCGTCCGCCGTTCCGTGCGCCGCGCCTCGTGAGCCCGCGAATGGGGTGACGACACGTGTCCTGTGCACCTGGTCCACGCACCCAATTTAGGTTCCGTGGACCGCGCCGCGTGCACCGACCAACCGCGGGATGCCACGTGACCCCCGCCCCGGTCCATGCACCGCCGCGCAAACTCTGTAGACCGCGCCTCACGGGCCCGCCAATCAGGCGGTGCCACGTGTCATGCGCCGGGTCCGTGCACCCAGTCGCGGCGATCTATGGACCGCGCGCTGCGGACCGGCCAATCATGGGCTGCCACGTGGCAGCCGGCGGTCCACGGCCCCTCCCATGCACCGAAATTCAGCGAAAACTTCCGGGAGTCCTTTTTGGGCATCCGGACTCAGAATTTAACAAGCAAATAGCCGTTTTCAAGCGTTTTTCCGTGCTGAATCCATTTCCAAGCGCAGTTTGGCCAAAAACCTTTTCAAAATTTTGGCAAACACAGCCGAAGGCCAACACAGCTGAAGATAACTCACAGGGTCCATCTGTAGCATCCCCTTGATGCACAATGGGCCAGACACACCGACAATAGGTGTTCTAAACAATGGATTCACCAGAAAAAGCTGCATGGGAATCTAGGCCACCACAATAGTACTTGTGACATATCGTCAGTAGTGAGTAGATGCATCATATTATCTTTTGTCCCACTTCTTGAGCATCTAGATAGAGGCATAGTAGCTGTAGAGATATCCTTTTCCAGCTCTTTTCTTTCCGTATACTTTGTTACTTTATGCCTCTAGTAGACTTAGTGGGCAGACCGTTGGGCTTGTTGACGGCACCCACTGAGAACTACTGTGGGAAGTAGTTCTCACACCCGTCGTGGTGTCTTTTCCCTAGGGGCTTCTACTCCTGTTCCTGTGCTCCAGTTGCTGATCCTTCTGACCGAGGCGAGGGAGTCACGAGCTAGTTCCCTACCCGTCGTTGGAGTGTAGCGGTACCCCCCTTCAGAGGAGAGCTTCAGTAGCTTAGTTTACTTCTTTTTCCTCTGTTGAGAGGCCCTTGTTGTGAGGTATAGAGTTGTATTTTATTTTACAGTTTGAGAGACTGTTGTAGTGAGGATATTTTTGTATTGAGAGCTTGTACACTGATTTATTTATTGGAGATATCTCCATTTTGGGTTTTGCATCAGAGGACTTTTTATACGATCGTATTTGGGGAGATGGATATTGTATTATTTTCAGTTGTACAGTGATTGGATTTCAGTTTTAGTAGTTTACTTTCAGCTCTGATATCTGTATACTGTAGTTGATTTTTTTTGCAGGTTAGACGCTTCGTCTGTACGGCAGTTTTCGTACAGATGGCGGATCTGTTAGCGAGCCCAGGTCGCAGTTTCGACCCCGGGGCGTGACACCGCAACCCGTCGAAAATAGTGCACTACTGCACAAAACATCGCACTCGGTATAAATATAATACCCAAAATACAGCATTTGCTGTTTTTTTCCAAACAACACGGAAAAAGAGGAATTTTCACCTCTGTGCAGTGCTCCGGAAAATCTAGAAAAAATACGGTTCCGTTCCTTGCGACGAGTAGATCCAAAACGAGTATTTATACGTCCTGATCCGATGCTCGTAGGCCAAGATATAAATCGAACAAGTCCGCGCTGTCCAGAACTTCCCCACAGAAAAGGGGTCAAAAAGTGCCTCAGGAACCGTGCAAAAAAAAAAAATCCAGAATAAGGTGAAACGACCAACATGGAAAACGAAGCCTTACCTCTCAGGAACACACCGCCGCAAAAATCGTCGAAAAATTCCTTCGGTGCTGCACAGGGGGCTTCTCGGACTGAAAAGCGACGAAAACGGGCCGAAAATGGGGAATGTCGAGGCGCACTATAAAACCAAGATCGCCGTTGCCGAGCCTCCAAAAATCCTGGGGATCCACCACGAGGTCAAAAACATCAAGAGGACCAATTTTTCTAATGGGCTCTCCCTCTCAATCTCTCTCTAAGTCTCGGAAAAAGCAGAAAAAGAGAGAGAGGAGGGGTATAAATAGGCCCAGCCCAGCCCACCAGGGCTTCCCGGATTCGGGCGCCCGAAACTTTCGGGCGCCGAATCCAGACCTGACTCGGCCCGATAACCCGCGCCCGGATTCACCCGGGTGCGACACCTGTCCCCGAACAGGGGACAGCGGCGCCCGGCGAACCGGGCGTGGCCACGTGCCCCCTGCTGGGCGGCGCGGTGGGTGGTGCCCGCCACTGGCGCGGCGCCGCGTGCGCTGCCTCGCCCGACACGCCAGCCGGCGCGCCTGTGCGCCGCCTGCCCGCGTGCGTATGGCCGCAGTCGAGCGCCCGCGCGTGCACCGAGCGCGCATGGGCCGCCCAATCCAAGGTCGCCATGTGGCGCACCCCGGTCCACTGCACCGGCCGCTCTGCCCCGTGGACCGCGCAGCACGGACCCGCCGATGGGCGGCCGCCACGTGTCCCCGCCGGTCCACCGTTCACCAGCGGCACTCCCCCGTGGACCAGACAGCGTGCGCCGGCCAATCCCAGTCCGCCATGTGTCACCTGCCGGTCCACGGCTCCCCCCCCCCCCCCCCCACCCGTGCACCATTTTGCAAAGAAAACTTCCCGCTGTCCGTTTTTTGGGCGTCCGGACTCAGAAAAATACAAATAAATAGCCGTTTTCAAGCGTTTTCCGCGCTGAATCCAAATACGGCCTCCAATCAGCCTGAAACCACTTCTAAAATTCGGCAAAAGCAGCCAAAAGACACGCTTGATCCCAAACCCTCACTGAGTCCATCCAACACATTCTTTTGATGTGTTGCGGCCCAACACACCAATAATAGGTGTTCCACACCCCAAATCAGAGGGAAAGCTATACGGGGATCTGGGATACTACAATAGGTACCTGTATGCATATATATTTTTTGGACTTTATTAAATAGTCTATGAACAAACCATAAACCTCTCGCTATAGAAAACTCGTGTTGTAATGAGTTGCACTCAGTCTAATAAAATTCGTTGAAAAGAAAAAACAAAATATCCTAATATAAGAAAGGCACATCACTTTTTATAAACACAAGAGTCATGGAAAAACTATCATCAAGCAACATATACTACATCTTGAGTGGATATGAACCATATACTACTAAAGGATTTAACTGCCGTGGTACGGGGTCGTGCCGAAAACTTGTCGGCACGGTGCGTGCCGAGCCGTGCTGATGAGTGCCGGTCACAAAAAATACATGCGTGCCGACACATAATGGCATGAAATATTTATTTTCTTTAGCAACAAAATTTTTTAATTGCTTATTATGTATTTTTATCAAATATTTTGAGCTTTATTGAGAAAATTACTTAGTAATTTTAAGAAAAAAGAGTTTTGAACCGTACCATCGGCACGGGGGCTGTATCGTGCAGGTATCTTGTTGGCACGGTACGACACGGTGGATACGGCCTGTGCCGATGGATACTTAAATCCTTGCTACTACTACAATACACAGAGACCCCTCATCTATAAATCCTATTGAAATTGATCCCTTAACTTCAAATCTTTTTTATTTACTATCAGGTATTTCACCAGGTCTGGATTCGGGTCTGGATATGGATCTGGATTTGAAAACTATTTCGGACCCTACTCATTAAAAAATCCGGTTCGGATTGGGTCCAAGGCGGGTATGGGTATAAAGTATCTGGACCCATACCTGAAACTTTAATGGATAGGTTTTTTTTACCCATATACTATCCATTTTTTATCGGATCTGGGTAGGGTCCGGATCGAATATGGGATATCGGATATTTTGGACAGCTTTGTTGTAAACAATATGCGGTCTACGCGGCCGCATATTGGCCACAAAGACTATATGCGATGAGGTTTATTGTCGGCACCGCACAGGCATGCAAGTCTTGACATCCTTCTTCATGGAGTTTGCATAGTCTGTATGTACTTCAGGAGTGAGCTTTCGACTTTTATTTCAAATTCGGTTATCATTAATGCAATTCAATGCACATTATGATCTGTGGGTTGCATAACTTGAGTTTACATTTTAAGATGATTTCCACCGCTCGTGGCTGAAAACTTTCGATTAGTAACTCAAAAAGCATTTTGAGGACATTTTGAGGACCGTAAGAAAGACAAGTGTAAAAAAGCCTGATTTTGATGTTGTGGCCTTGCTGTTTCATAGAGTAGAGTTTTATGTTGTCTAAGGTTATATAGGAGAACAGTCAGAAGCTTTAGCCACTGATTGTAACATGCTTTTTTTGCAGTCACAATTGTTTGATATCTAGGATATGAGCTATGTTCTTTTTGCTTTGATATTGACTTCGTTTATTGGACCTTGAAAATGAAGACTAATTTGCTGATGATATTGTTTTGGTGCATGCAACAGAATCATGAATTAATACAAAGTTAGGTTGAGTTACTTTTTAAGTTCTCAGGCCTTCTTTGGATGTCGGAGTAAGTTATCCGAAGACAACTTAATTGGTATGAAAATTTTCTTGTATAATTGGAAGCAAAGAATTAAGTATCCACCCGTGCCTTATGGCACGGGGCGATACGTATCGTGCCACACTTGCAGTCTTATTCTAGTTTAGTCTGGTTATCATACGGTACTTTAACGAATCAATATGAATGGATCTTATAATTTTTTATAATTTTTTTTTTAAAATTTTTTCTTTATGAGCTATAGTTGTATTTTACTTCACATCTAAAGAAGACTGCTACTATATAAGGCTATTAACTAGTAAATAAGCTATTGTTGACATTAGATCAAGACAAATCAATATATAGCAAAAATTTATAATTATTACTCAAAAACTTTTAAAATAACATGATAAAGTTTTATTGGACAAAAAAAAACTAAAATAAGACGATGGCAAAGTGTGCCATTAGGAGATTGTGCGTGACCGTCGGCCAGACAACGGCCGGCACATTCCCGTGCCACGGTACTTTAATCCTTGATTGGAAGGTAGGAGTTGGATTTTGGTTCTTTGAAAGGTCTTTCTATCCTTGAGTTTGTAGAACTACGAGGTGATATATCTTATTCCGAAAAAATAACTTGAACACCGAATATGCTATTCCATTCTAGATGTTTGTCCATACTGTAGGGCCCCTAAACTCCTTACAGCTTTTTCCCATGAATCCACTGTGCAAACACCTGTTGATGGTGTATCTGGCCCATGGTGCATCAAAGGGATGCCACAGATGGACCCGGTGAGCTTTGGTTGGCTGTTTTCGCCTTCGGCTGCTTTTGCCGAATTTTAGAAAAAGGAATTTGGCCAAACAGAGGGTGGATTTGGATTCAGCGCGGAAAAACGCTTGAGAATGGTTTTTTGTTTGCTTAATTCTGAGTCCGGATGCCCAAAAGCGGGCTCCCGGAAGTTTTGGCAGTTTTTGGTGTTTGCGGGAGCCTCCGGCAAATTTTGGAGGTGGATTTTGGCGAAATGGACGTCGTTTTTGGAATCAGCGCGCGAAAACGGTCAAGATGGGCTTTTTACTTGATGTTTTTGGGCTGCGGTTACTGTTCACGCCGGAACAGTGTTTCCGGCGATCGCCGGCGGCGGCGGGCAGCGCCGGCGGGCGGCGGCGCAGCCTCGGGCAGGCGGCAGGCGGCGGCACAGGGCGCGGGCAGGGCGCGGGCAGGCGCCCGGGAGCGCGGGCAGGCGCGCGGTCCACCGCGGAGGTCGTGCGCCGGGGGCGGGCCACGTGGCGCTTTCCGGTTGGCCGGCGCTGCAGACGCGGTCCACGGAATTTGGTCCGGGTGCACGGTGGACCGGGTGGACACGTGGCGTGAGGTGATTGGTCTGGTGTTGTGCTCCCGGTCCACCCGGTTGGTGGAGTCGGTGACCGGGGCAGGTGGCCGTACTGCGGGGCAGGTGGCCGTACGGCCCGGGTCAGCCGCGACGTGCGCGGTGCACGGTGCCACGTGCGCGGTGCACGGGTTGCCGGGGCCACGTGGCGCGACGCCATTGGCTGGCGCAGGTGCGCCGGGTGCAGCGGGGCCCGGGGAAGCACAGTGCTGGGCTACGTGGCCGGCCCACGGCGTTTCGGGCTTGAACAGTAATGGGCCGGGCCCATTACTGTAGCCGCCCGAAAAATTGCGGCGCCCGGAAGTGGGGACACATAGGGTATTTCTTCAAATGTTTTCTTCAGCCTATTTAAAGGCAACCTGAGCCCCTTTCTTTGCCTTTTTTCTCTCAACCCTCTCACTCTCTGCCCGAGCCCCCTGAAGCAAAGTTGTTCACCTCTTCACCCTCGATCTTCCTGCCAAGTTTCAAGATTTTTGGAAGCTCGAATCCCGAGGTTCCCCATTTTACGGCGCGGCACGACGTTGCATTCCTGGGTTCTTCTTCGGCGCAGAGACAGTGTTTTAGCTCCCCTGGGCTACCCCGAGATCATTTTGCTGTGATTCTTGCGCCGGCAGACTCCTAAGAGGTAGGACTTCATCTTTCGTTTTGGTCGTGATTTCTCGTTTCGAGGTTTTGGCACGGATCCCGAGGCAAACAGTGATCCCTTTTTCTGTGTGGACTTCCTTGACCGCAGCGGGGTATTTTGGCCATATCTTCGCGCATGAGCATCAGACGGAAACGAGCTTATACAACTTTTTCATCTACGGATCGCAAGGAACACGCTCGTATTTTTCTTGGATTTTCCTGAGGTTTATTTCGAGGTGAAAATTACTGTTTTCTCAGTGAACAGTGCACAGTTTTTAGCACAGATTTTTGTATGAGTGTACCCCCTTGCCAAATTTTTATCTTGACTTACCGAACTCGGATTTGGGCGTGCAAGGTACCGTTGCGAAGCTATCGACGCGAGGATCGCTGTGGTATTTTTTCTTGGAATTTTCTGGGCACTTTCTGCGGGTGATAATTTAACAGTTTTGAATCCGAGGTTATAGGTGGTTATAAGAGCAATAATTGGGAGCCTAAGTGTAATTAGTGAGCTTTGTATTGTACCAGGAATATTTCGGGTGTGCTAAAATTGGTGGGAGCAAGGATTTGGAGTTTTGGTATTTTCTTGCTGTACGGATCCGGACAGTTAGCCCTTCAGGTGGGTGGTTGTTGTACTCCTCTCCTTTGGTATGCCCACTAGGAACATCAGAGTGTTCCCTCATTTTGAGGCCCAAAGTATTATTAATAACCTTGCATGCTCTAGGGAATTATTATGGGTTGATTGATCGTTGATAAATTGTTATTTGATCCATGTGGAAATTGTTGGACTGCATGTATAGGGTTAAAATAATAGTTGAGGATTATAAAATTGCTAAATATTCCATGAGACTGTCACTTTAGCTTATGTCACTCTGAACTGATTACTCTTGGAAAATGGACAACATATTGAGACAATGCATGATTAAACGGGTCACTTAAATATTGACACTTTTATTGCTACACTATCTTTTGGGACTTGACTTAGGAGAAACCATGCATTTATTCTTTCTTCTCCTAGTATTGATAGACTTGCGGCATAGTCGCTCGGGTTCGAGCGGGTGTTGGACAGTGTAGCCAGGTATTGGGATTTGGGACAGGGTTGGGCTTTTGACAGGGTGTTGCGGCGACCACGGATCTTGGGTGGTTGACCGGGTTGTTACTGTTGCATCAGATTGGGGGTTTTGGGGATCGGGCTTTCTTAGTGGATGGAGTTTTCCACTTGATCATATTCATGATCCAGTCCTGCTATTATGAGACAGTGGTTACAGAGATGCTTGTTACAGTGATTTCCTTACTCGTGTGGGTCGCTCCCCTCGAGGGGCCACTCCGAGTGTGCGACCGGACGGATCGAGGCCGGTCTGTTATTACTTTAGAGCTTGATCGGACGGGCCGAGGCCGATCTGTTACTTACGTTGGGGACATGACGTATCAGGCAGCAGTCGGTCAGTATCCCCACAGATGAGATTAGCAGGCAGTGCAGTGTCCACTGGCATTAGATTGGGTCGTTTTGACAGGCTTCTTGATACTGATGCATACTTTCCATACTTATTGGTTTATCATGTAGAGGCATATTAGGGGTCGCACTCCATCAGTTGTCACTCATAGCTTCACCCCCCTTTCTCTTCTTCCCCTTTTGCCTCTGATTACCTGGTGGGCATATTTGAGCTGAGGCTTTACCCACTAGGGGAGGCTACTGTTATAGTAGTACTTACCCCCATTGTCTTTTCTTGTTTCTTCTTCCCCTTTGTTTGCAGAGTCCTCTGCGGGAGTTGCTGGGCCGTCAGCAACTGATCGAGGTAAGCGGATTGCAGACTAGATAGAGAGCCATCCGAGGGTCGTAGCACGTAGCTGGAGCTTTTGGGTACCTGGTCTTCTCAGACAGCTTTGTTTATTTCTTTTTGGGTCTGGCTTTTGCCAGCTGTTTGTATTAGTGGTGAGCTGGGAGAGACATCTGTATTTTATTCCACTGTTGTACTCTTTTACTTCCGGCTTCTGTCTGAGATACAGTAGTTTAGTTTAGCTCTGTTTATTATGCTCTTTATTATTATTTTTTATCTGAGCAGGTTACCGACGCTTCGTGTATGTGGGAATACCGCATGCATGGCGATCTGTAGACGGGCCCGGGTTCTGGTTTACACCCGGGCGTGACAGATTAAGTTGGTATCAGAGCTTAGGGATAGGTCCTTGGACTTAGGAAAACTAGGCTTTGGTCAGACCCTAGGAGATAGGGGTGAGGGCGTGACATTTTGCGAAAGTCGGTGATTTCATAGTTAACTCTTCATGTGAGTGAAGAGGGATCGACATAGCCTATTTTTGTTGGACCAAATTCGTTGGCTGCAGACAACATAAGGTGACAGAAATAGGAGGATGTCTTTTGACTTTGCCAGATTGGGTCGTGTGGGGTTTGGTTGCTGATGATTGGTTTCGTGGCAGGATGCCTCCTCGAGTCGGATTCCAATCGGGGGGTCCCTTCACCCCGGCTGAGCCAGAGCAGCCTACACCCCCGAGCTTATGAGTTGAGGGCCTTGGTGGCCCAGTTGGCAGGAGGTGTCAGCGCCGCCAGGCGCAGAGGAGGATTGAGAGTGCTTGCTCAGAGGGAGGCACCACCCCCAGCTGTTCAGGAGGACCCTGTGCCTTTGTTGCGCCTGTATGTGCTGTCGGCACCATCTTCGAGTAGCGGGGCTCCTGGAGCTATCAGCCTTGAATGCGGATGGAGGAGCGGGATTTCGCTGACAAACTCGCTGCGGTTGTTAGCGGGGACCACCTAGATTCTCGGGGCGGGATGCTCAGCCCCGGGCTATTGGGAGATGGCTTTCTGCGATGGAGAAGCTTTCGGGTGGACTTCTTCACACCCGAGTATCGAGTATGTGACATGGCGGTTGCATGTTGGACGGAGATGCTGATTTCGGTGGGCAGCGGTAGAGCCAATGGAGTTCCGGATTACTCGGCAGTTGCCTTGGGAGGGTTCAAACGGATGGTGTGGACACCTATTTCTACAGTGTGAAGAAGAAGTTGGAGGACGACTTGAAGAATCTGCAGCAGGGCGGATCGATCGGCCCATCTATTGCCAGGAGTTCATGGAGTCTGCGAATTACTGTGTGACCTTTGTCGCTCGTGACGGTCCACACAGGTAGAGAGTTTGAGGAGGCCTTCCGCCGAGAGTTTCACCATGTGCATGCACAGAGATTTCAGACCCTAGAGGCAGCCGCAAGCACGTCACACGTGGGTGGAGAGAGGCGATCAGGAGGTGGCCAGACGGAGGGACGGGGTAGCGTAGAGTTCGACGGAAACGACCAGCCCCAGAGGACGGGGGACAGGGCCAGTTCTTGGAGACCGCCACGGCCGCCGTCAGTCCCAGGTCTTACGGCCGGGGCGATCATGATAGGAGAGGTCCTGGTGGACCCAGAGACCGCAGCAGCATCAGCAGCCAGCACCAGCAGCAGAGAGATCGCAGCAGAGGACGCAGAGATCTAAGCAGCAGTCCTCGAGGCAGCAGCAGCAGCAGCCGAGGCATATAGCGGCCATCAGATAGGAGTGTTTTCTGCAGGGGGCAGCACCCGGCAGAACATGTGACCAGAGATGGGGACGATGATTCCGATGTGGACAGCCAGGGCATGTGCGAGCTACCTGCCCCCTTACTACTTCCTACGGCCCCTTCTTCGGCATCGGTTCATACTCCCCTCAGCAGCAGCGAACACCAGACTCAGCGGCCTTATGCTTCCAGCGAGCAGGCCGTCCACTTCTTACCTGTGGATTCGACCCACAGCACCGGCGGGCGGGTGTATGCCGCCTAGTTGGAGGATTCTACAGCGGCAGACCAGTGAGGTGGCAGGTATTATTCTACTCTTTGGTATTCGGCACTATACTTTATTCGACACTGGAGATCTCATCTTCATTAGTCGAGCATTGCATACCTGCATGGTCTAGAGTGTAGAGTCATTGTCATGTGAATTAGAGGTGCGGGGTTCTGATCACTTTTTGCATGTCGAGGAGCGTTGTTTGGCCTGCCGGTTGCAGTTGGGGCCTTGGATGTTGCCTGCAGATGCTTGTCTTGCAGCAGCTCCATGATTTTGACTTGGTGTTGGGATGGATGGCTATCACGGTACTCCGCCATAGCGACTGCATAGAGAGAGGGACGCGTGACTCTTAGCGAGCCAGGACAGGAGGAGTTCATCTCAGAGGCGCCAGAGCACGCTATTCGCAGCGACAATTTCCTCGGCGAGGGCTAGGAGGATGTTGAGCAGAGGTGTACTGCCTTCTTTGGCCACGGTTGTGGAGGTGCTACGGCGGCACTGGGACTCGAGGATATCTCAATAGTGTACGAGAGTTACCAGATGTGTTCCCCAGAGCTGACGACGATGCAGGGAGAGGGAGATTGAGTTCGAGATTGATGTGGTCCCTGGACTGCACCAATCTCAAAGGCAACCTATAGGATGGCGCCAGCGAGTTAAGGGAGTGAAAGCCCAGCTTAGGATCTTTGGATAGGGGCGTCGTCCGACCAGTGTTTCTCCGGGGGACGTGTGTTGTTTGTTAAGAAGAAGGATGGGTCATCCGATTGTGCGTGGGATTATAGGGAATTGAACAAAGTGACCAAACGGAACAAGTATACCCTACCCCGGATAGATGATTGGTTTGATCAGTTACAGGGGCATCTGTGTTCTCGAAGATTGATCTGCAAGTCCGGTTACCACCAGCTAGGGTGAGGGCCAGGACATCTCCATGACGACTTTCAGATCGCGGTACGGGCATTATGAGTTTACTGTGATGCCTTTTGGGGTTGGACAATGCCCCTGCCGCAGTCAGGGATGATGAACAGGATTTTAGCCGTTTTTGGATCGGTTTGTAGTGGTGTTCATCAATGATATTCTGATCTACTCCGGAGTGATCTGGAGCACGAGGAGCACTTGAGAACAGTGCTACAGCTTCTGCGAGGAGAAAAAGCTGTATGCTAAGTTCCAAAAAGTGCGAGTTTGGACTCCGGGAGGTTGCCTTTCTGGGCCATGTAGTTTCATGCTGCCGGGAGAGTGGAGGTGGATCCGGCCAAGGTGGATGCTATTAGAGATTGGCCGAGGCCGACGTACATCACAGAGGGCGCGGAGTTTGCTTGGATTGGCGGGCTACTATCGGCGCTCTGTGGAAGGCTTTGCGAAGCTTTACGCTCCATTCAACCGTCGACCAGAAAAGGGGTTAAAGTTTGGTTGGAGCGAGACTTGCCAGAGCTGTTTTGAGGAGCTGAAGCATAGAGTTGATGACCGCTCCAATCCTTGCCCCCAGTTATGGGGTAAGGATTTGTGATCCCCAGTGATGCCTCCACATAGTGGTCTGGGGTGTGTGTTGATGCAGCATGGTAGGGTAATTGCTTCTTTGCGTGCAATTGAAGGACTATGAGAAAATTACCCTACTCATGATCTGGAGTGGTGCGGTGTGTTTGCTCTGAAGCTGTGGCGGCATAATTGTATGGAGAAGCATTGCGAGAATATACTGATCACAAGAGCTGAAGTATCTGTTCACCAAAAGGAGCTGAATTTGAGGCAACGCCGGTGGTTGGAGTTGTAAAGGATTACGATCTGATTATCTCTTACCATCCCGGCAAGGCCAATGTCGTGGCAGAGCTTTGAGTAGGAGGACGAGTCTGAGCTTATTGATCTAGCAGCAGGCGCGTTGGCGAGTCAGATGAGGCCGGTTACAGTTGGAGGTAGTATCCCCTAGGGTCTCTCTAGGGACTCACGTACTATGGTCTTGCAGCTCCACTTGTTGGAGAGGATAAGGGACACTCAGAGGGTCGGCCCACTTGATGAGATCAGGACGCAGCTTCAGGGGGATCAGACAGGGGCTTTTTCTGTGGATAGCTGGGAGTACTGCGGTAAGGAACCGACTGTGGTGCCTATGGATCGGAGATAGAGATCAGATTTTGAGGGAGGGAGGCCCATTTACACCTTATACCATCCACTAATGGAGGTACTAAGATGTGTAGGACCTCAAGGCACAGTTTTGGTGGCCGGGATAAAGCGGGGACATTGGGAGATTGTAGCTCATGTTAAAAACTTGCCAGCAAGTGAAAGCAGAGCATCGGTTCCTGATGGTAGTGCAGAGTCTTACAATTCCCGACTGGAAATGGGACCAGTCACTATGGATTTGTCGCTGGATGCCGAGGGCGCAGAGCGGGGCTGATGCGATCTGGGTTATTTGTGACAGACTCACCAATCGGCGCATTTCTTACCGGTTCAGATGACCTGGTCACTGTGGCGTTTGGCACAGTTATATCTGGACTGAGATAGTGAGGCTTCAGGATACCCGCTTCGGTTGGGTCAGACGAGACCGGATTTGTATCACGCTTTTGGGGGAGTTGCATTCTGCATTGGGGACTCAGCTCAGGTTAGCACCGCTTTCACCCACAGATCGATGGACAGTCAGAACGCACCATACAGACCCTCGAGGATATGTTGAAGCCGTGCGTTATGGATTTGGAGGAGGGTGGTAACAGCGCACTTGTCGTTGGTTGAGTTCGCGTATAACACAGCTATCAGGCGAGCCTCCCGATGGCTCCGCTTGAGGGCGTTGTATGGACGCAAGTGTCGGTCTCCATTTTTGGAAGTGACTGGGTGAGAGCAAGGCTTTAGGACCGGATTTGCTTTTGGAGGCTGAGGAAAAGGTCAGAGTCATTCGCCGACCCTTGTGACAGCCCAGAGTCGTCAGAGGAGCTACGACGACACTCGACGGCGAGACCTGGAGCGTTTCAGATTGTGATCATGTCTTTTTGAAGGTCTCGCCCTCGAAAGGGGTCCGGAGTTTGGAGTTCGGGGAAAGCTCAGTCCCCGCTTTATTGACCCTTGAGGTACTTGACAGATGGTCCTGTGGCATACAGAGTTGCTTACCCCGCGCCTGGCGGAGATCATGATGTCTTCCAGGTCTCAGCTTGAGGAGATAGTTTTTGACACGTGGCATATGAGTGAATTCACTCCTTGGAGATCGGCGAGGCTTGGTATACGTAGGAGCGCCTGTTGTGAATCTTGCTCGTGAGGGAGGGAATTGCGCAATCGGCCAGTTCAGTATGTGAAGAGCCTTGGAGCAATCACGAGGAGGCGAGTGAGGCCACTTGGGAGCTGGAGACAGAGAGAGATGCCTACCCTTATGTTCGAGACTTCATTTGAGGTACGTCTTCTTTGTTTCTTTGTTTCGGGGACGAAACGTCTTTTTTTGAGTGGCGGGAGGATGTAGGGCCCCTAAACTCCTTACAGCTTTTTCCATGAATCCACTGTGCAAACACCTGTTGATGGTGTATCTGGCCCATGGTGCATCAAAGGGATGCCACAGATGGACCCGGGAGTTGGTTGGCTGTTTTGGCTTCGGCTGCTTTTGCGAATTTAGAAAAAGGAATTGGCCAAACAGGGGTTGGATTTGGATTCAGCGCGGAAAAACGCTTGAGGAATGGTTTTTTGTTTGCTTAATTATGAGTCCGGATGCCCAAAAGCGGGCTCCGGAAGTTTTGGCAGTTTTTGGTGTTTGCGGGAGCCTCGGCAAATTTGGAGGTGGATTTGGCGAAAGGACGTCGTATTGGAATCAGCGCGCGAAAACGGTCAAGATGGGCTTTTACTTGATGTTTTTGGGCTGCGGTAATGTTCACGCCGGAACAGTGTTTCCGGCGCGATCGCCGGCGGCGCGACGGGGCGGCCGGGCGCGCCAGAGGTCGCAGGGCAGCACCGTGGCAGGCGGCAGGCGGCGGAAAGGGCGCGGGCAGGGCACGCGGGGGCAGGCGCAGGGGAGCCGGGGAAGGCGCACGGCCACCGGGGAGGCGTGCGCCGGGGGCGGGAACGTGGTGCTTACGGTTGGCCGGCGACTGCAGACGCGGTCACGGAATTTGTTCAGACGGGTGCAAGGTGGACCGGGTGGAAAGTGGCGTGAGGTGATTTGGTCCGGTGTTGTGCTCCCTGTCCACGCGGTTGGTTGGAGTCGGGACCGGGGCAGGTGGACCGTACGGCGGGGCAGGTGGGCCGTACGGCCGGGTCAGCTGCGAGTGACGCGTTGCACGGGGCCCACGTGCACGGTGCAGGGTTGCCGGGGCCACGTGGCGCGACGCCATTGGCTGGCGCAGGTGCGCCGGGTGCAGCGGGGCCCGGGGAAGCACAGTGTGGGGCTACGTGGCCGGCCACGGCGTTTCGGGCTTGAACAGTAATGGGCCGGGCCCATTACTGTAGCGCCCGAAAAAGCGGCGCCCGGAAGTGGGGACACATAGGGTATTTCTGTCAAATGGTTTCTTCAGCCTATTTAAAGGCAACCCGAGCCTTTCTTTGCTTTTTCTCTCAAACCCTCTCCTTCGGCCGAGCCCTCAAGCAAAGTCGTTCACCTCTCACCCCGATCTTCCTGCCAAGTTTCAAGATTTTTGGAGGCTCGAATCCCGAGGTTCCCCATTTTACGGCGCGGCGCGACGTTGCATTCCTGGGTTCTTCTTCGGCGCGCAGCGACAGTGTTTTAGTCCCCTGGGCTACCCCTAGATCATTATGCTGTGATTCTTGCCGCCGGCAGACTCTAAGAGGTAGGACTTCATCTTTCGTTTGGTCGTACTTTCTCATTTCGAGTTTTGGCACAGGATACCGAGGCAAACAGTGACCCCTTTTTCTGTGTGGACCATTGACCGCAGCGGGGTATTTTGCCATACTTCACGCACGAGCATCAGACGGAAACGAGCTTATACACTTTTTATCTACGGATCGCAAGGAAACACGCTCGTATTTTTCTTGGATTTTCCTGAGGTTTATTTCGAGGTGAAAACTACTGTTCTCATTGTGAACAGGCACAGTTTTAGCATCAGATTTTGTATGAGTGTACCCCCTTGCCAAAATTTTACTTGACTTACCGCCTCGGATTTGGGCGTGCAAGGTACGTTGCGAAGCTATCGACGCGAGGACGCTGTGGTATTTTTCTTGGAATTTTTGGCACTTTCTGGGCGGGTTATCATTTAGTTGTGAATCCGATGGGTTGTAGGTGGTTATAAGAGCCAATAATGGGGAGCCTAAGTGCAATTAGTGAGCTTTGTATTGTACAAGGAATATTCGGGTGTGCTAAAATTGTGGGAGCAAGGATTTGGAGTTTTGGTATTTTCTTGCTGGACGGATCCGGACAGGTAGCATTCAGGTGGGTGGTTGTTGTACTCCTATCCTTTGGTTTGCCCACTAGGAACATCAGAGT